>JAVQJV010061178.1:0-28534 GCA_036024995.1 Gadopsis bispinosus | reverse complement strand
TGTTTGCCACATAGGTCTGAAATCTGCGGGTATCATTCAGTATGTATTTCAGGACAGAAGTGCTGTCTGTCCAAAAGACAGAATCCACGAGGTTTAACTCAAGTTCTGTCTTCAGCATTCTGTCAATCCGTGCGGCTAGGACGGCGGCAGCAAGCTCCAGCCTTGGGATGGTTATTACCTTCAAAGGTGCAACTCTTGCCTTTCCGATCACAAAAGTAATATGGAGTTGTCCCCTGTTGCTGGTCAGTCTCAGGTAACTGGCTGTGCCATAACCCCGCTCACTAGCATCGCAGAAGTGGTGCAGCTGCGCACTAGCAACCTCAAAATTAGGTGGCTTGAAGCATCTCTTAACCTTAAAGTTGGAAATCAGGTCAAGGCTCTTCAACCACTGCTTCCATTTCTCTGCCAAAGTCGTAGGAATTTCTTCATCCCATCCGTAGTTCAGCCTGCACAGTTCCTGAAGTATTCCTTTCCCTGTCAGCACGACTGGTGCAAGAAACCCAAGAGGATCATAAACTGAATTCAGCACAGACAGGATGCTCCTGCGGCTAACTGACTGTTGCCTCAGTGTTATGAAGAAGAATGAGTCTGACTCTATGTCCCATTGCCTACCAAGGGCCCTCTCTACTGGCAGTTTGTCTTTGCCGAGGTTCAGATCCTTCACCTCTTTCGCTCTTTCTTCCTCCGGAACCGAGGCTAGGGCGAAACAACTTACTGGTCCACTTGGTGAGCTTGAATCCACCAGTGGCACACACCGATTTCAGCTCTTGTACCAGGCAGATGGCCTGTCTTTCACTGGAAACAGATTTGAGACAGTCGTCCACGTAGAAGTTGTAACGGATCATGTTAAGGACATCTATGCCGTATTTTTTAAATGAAGAGGTACAGTCAAAAACCACTCTGATAGTCTTTTTTCTTTTGTGGTAGACACCGTGGTGGGGAATCTTCCATCATTCCGGGTGAGCTGTTCTGTCGGCACCTTTTCCGCATGTCCTTTTAATAGAATGTCATCCATGCAGTGAATGTAATCTTATCTGAATGAATCATCCTTCCTAAGTCTTCGGCCGAGGCTCAATGCTCTTTGCTCTGCAGCTTTCCTGTTGTTAGGTAGGTAGACATTACCCTGACGGAATGGAAGTGCTATCACCGATTTATCCACTGCTTCTAGGAATCTTTTGTCTTCGTATGAATGTTCTCGTTTCTCATTGTAGGCCAACTCTGAGAAGTCTTGGTTATATTGCTGGACTAGAAGTTCTTCCAGTCTGGCTACTGATATCCTGTTGCAGGTTACACGTGCACACCCCTTTCCAACTGCAGGTGTTTTACTACCAAGGGATCCATTTATAATCCATCCTAGACTTGTCAGGAGTGCATAGGGTCCTTTGCCTTTGCTGTTTATCACCTTCAGTGGTTCTATTGCCTTTGGGACATTCACGCCAATTAGCAGAGCTACATCCACTTTAATGGAACGCAGGCGGATCTCCTTCAGGTAGGGCCATTTCTCCACATCCATCTCTGTGGGGATGTTCTCTTGGCTGACGGGAATTGTATCTTGTGTAAATACCTCTGGAAGTCCTATGAAATCATTACCATCCAGGCTGCATACTTCCAGTCCACTCAGGCTGTAAGTTTTCACTGGCTTTTCCTGACCCATTGTTCAAAGCAAGATCTCCGTCCCCTTTCCTCTGATTGACAACTGTTCCATTAGTTTCTCTGTGCAGAAAGTTGCAGTACTTCCAGGGTCCAGAAATGCATATGTCTATGACACAGCTGCCCTTATTTGCCTTTACCTGTACAGGTACAACTGCCAACTTGTAGTCTGTGGTTCCAGCTGTGTTATCTGTTGACACCACAGCATTTGTGACGTGGTTGCTCCTCCTTAAATCCTCCTTGACTGTCATAGTGTTCCCTGTAACACCGTCTGGAGTATAGTTATCCATATGCAAGACAGTGGGATGTTTCTTCTCACACATTTGACAGGTAAGACGCATCTTACATGTTTTGCTTATGTGTCCTTTAACCAAGCAGGCAAAGCGGAATCCCTGTGTCTTTAAAAACTTGATTTTCTCTTTGTGTGGAATCTTCAACAGTACCCTGCATGTTTCCACGACATGATCTCCTTTACAAAAGGTACATGGTTTGAAAAAAGCATCCTTGTTAACTGTACTGGTGTTCTTTACTTGGCCAACCCTTTCCTTTGCAGTGGAGATCAATCTTCCTTCTGTGTTGGACCTAATTGGAGTGACTGCCGTGACGAAGCTTTTCTTGCCGCCTAAATTCATATACGGCAAGCCTGATTTGAATTTTCTCACCTTTGTTCCTCCAGCTGGGTCTTGGATATCCCCAAAGACAAACTTGGTTAGATCACAGAACTTTGGTCTTTGCTGCATTCTTTCATTAATGTCGTATGCCACAGATCTCCATTTTCTCCGGGAGTTTTGAAACAAGTTGCTTCAGGTTGGATGGTAAGTCAAGCTCTGTCATATATTGAAGATCCTGTACCGCATTACTGCAGCTTCTTAGATAGCTGTGTAGCTGTGAAGTGCTGGTCCGTTGTCGGTTCGTATTGTGTTCCAATTTAGTGCCTTCTCAATGTATGCAGTTGTTAATTTGAAGTCATCCCCAAAGTGATGTTTAAGCAGGTGCTTTGCTTCAGCATAACCTGCTGTGGCATGCATATGAAAACAGCTTTTCACTAGTTCTTTTGGCTGTCCAACGGTAAACTGCTCCAAGAAGTACAGTCGATCTTCATCACTGTTGGTTTTATCCTCTATATTATGCTTGAAGGACTGTGTGAACAGTCGAAAAGTGAGAGGATCGCCATCAAACACTGGCACCTCCCTTGTTGGAAGTGAGGCCTGCTTATGCTGTATCAAAAGCAGATTTGCCAGATCTGTCTGTCTTTGCATCATGGTTGTGAGGTGAAGGCTTTGAGTTGTTTCGCCTCTAGGTGTGGACTGGTCTTGTCTATGTGGTCTGTTTGGTCTGGTAACTTCTGGTATACGGGTGTTCATTATCGTTGCGGACCTGCCCATAGTCCTTTTACTGTCTGGTGGTGGATTCTGGTGGGTTTGCATCATTGTTTGTAGTGGTGTTTTAGGTATGGCTCCGAGCCCTGCAAAATCCACTTGTGCTAGGCTTGCCTCTATCCCACCAAACCCAGCAGTTTGAAACTCCACTCCATCCTGAGATGGCTCGATCGTGCTCTCTGCTGACAAACGATCCTTTGACCTGAGATCCATGTTACTTTCAAATCCCTCCAGGATCCTCAATTTTGCATCAGTTGCTGCGATGTCTGCTTCCATGTCCAATGATTCCATCTTTGATGTTAGTTGGAGCCTTTCCATTTCCAGTTTGTGCTTTCTCTTGAGAGTGTCAGCTCTGGCCAGTAGAGCAGCTTTGTTTGCTGCAGCCTTCATGCGTGCTTAAGTGACAGATGAGGTCCTTGAACTGGCTACTGATACCGTGGATATACTGTCGAATGGCTCGACCAGCATTTGTGGGTTCAATGAACAATGTAACCATTTCTCCACATCCCTCAGGAATGCAGCATAATTGGCCATTTTCGGCTCATATCAGTCGAGCATTTCATTTTTTTTTGCATCATCAGGCAACAATTTCTGAACAGATTCATGGAACATTGTAAATGTACCCAACATTCTTTTAAGTTCATCAACCTTTTCATGTATGTTATCAACATCCTCTGTCATCATCATATTTATTTCATTCTTTATGCGTGTACAGTGACCAAGTTTGGCTCTGCGTGTTGCGCTGAGTGATTTAAATGCTGCCGCTTTTTCTTTTGTACTCATGTCGATAATCATCTCAGCCTCCGCTGGCTCAGTCCCTTTAGCCATCCTGTCTTTTGTTTATTCTGTTATTCAGTTTTACTGGGTTAATTCAGCGATCCGTTTTAATGTCCGACTATATTTCTGCTGTTTATCCGTGGCGTCTTTTCATTCATACGCGCAGCCAGTTTGTTCCAATTCCGTTTGTTTCCGTGGCCATATGAATTTATTCGGAGTGTTTCAACACTTTATTCCTGAACAATATCTTTAGATCATTTCGGGATAAGAGCGTCAACATGTAAATTCTTCGGCTTTCCGTGCCGGGATCCTGATCAGCTGTTTTGAGTTCATCATCTAATCTTCAGTAAATCCTTGATCGCGCAGTTTTATGGATGGTTTAATATAGTCATTTAGAGTTTTCCGAAAAGCAGCACATTCGCTGTTTTACTCACAGAACTGGTGAGAAGATGTCCCACAACGGTGTAAGTCCGTATCACCGATCAATTATTTCCTTCCAGACGTGGCTGGTGTTCCTTCCTTCTTTTCCTGGCATTCTTCAGAAGTGGATTTATCAACTTAATGTTCCATGACACAATGTGGAGTTCCTTTTTTGTATTTGTCAGTTTCTTTATTGCCATTGAATCTTCATCATTTCCTCCCACCTCTCCTCTGCAACAATAAAAGGAAAATTGCCCACATAAGTCATTTCCCACATACAGTCAGCATAATACTCAAGAAAGGGGAAAAACATAAAAATGGCTTCAACAGCGCTATATAAATAAAATTGAATTGAATTGAATTGAACACAATATGTGATTAAGTGCACTTAATTACTGTCCCTCCTTTCATTCATTCAATCATTGTGGGATAATAAAAACAGGAAAATAACATTGCTGTTTTACTCAACAGCAGTTCACTTCTGCAAGCAGTTATTGATGGGTTTTTTTAAACTATGTGACCTGTCTTATGATCTTGCGACCTCTGTGACCAACCCTCGCTCTGTGTTTCCAGGTGAGTCGTCTGGACCCCCACTCGCTGGAAGTCCTCCAGAGCTGGGACACAGGGTTTCCTAAGCGCAGCGCAGGGGAGGCCTTCATTATCTGCGGCACCCTGTATGTCACCAACTCCCACCTGGCCGGGGCCAAGGTCCACTTTGCCTACCACACCAACTCCTCCACGTACGAGTACACCGACATCCCCTTCCACAACCAGTACTCCCACCTCAGCATGATGGACTACAACCCCAGAGAGAGAGCTCTGTACGCCTGGAACAACGGACACCAGGTCCTCTACAATGTCACACTGTTTCACGTTATCCGGAGTGACGGATAGATGCGCAAGAAATGGTAAAATAAATAAAGTGAGGGAGTTATTGTAGAGGTGGAGGCGATGGGTCATTAAAGAGTACTGCAACTTACAACACACACACACACACACACAGTGGCCATTCACGTCAACAGGATAATGAGTACTGAATTTGAATGACTTCTATACTGCAAGGGCTCACTGAGCTAATAACTAGACACAATACACGGTTGTTGAACACATGTCTAAAGGTCACAGACAAGAGTATTCATCACAGCGAAGACGAATATTAACTGCCTCTGCTACGGGGACGCTAATAGAAAGAAGGAAGTCAGAGAGTTTGAGCTCATCTATATTCTGTTGCGTTTCATTCCACTCGTGTCTCAAGAAGTGATTTTGGAAGTCGAGGGTTGAATTGCTGAAAATAAAACAAAAAATGCAGCTCGTGAACTGAATTTCAACTCGCTTCAAACCTTGGAGCTATGACGTCGGACCTGATGGAGATATTCTGGGTTTGTGATGGATCATGGTGTTCAGTCAGCATGGTTGTTCATTCAATAAATCTTACTGTCAAACTTTGCCAAGACTGTTGTCTTCTCTGTTCTGGAGCAGGGAGAGTAGATAGGTGAAATTAGCCAGTTTACCTTTTTTAATTCTCTTTTTGTTCACTGTTACGACCTTTTACGCAACAATGGCGCAAACAGACATGACATAAAATGCCTCACCAGAAATGTACTTAAATAGGCAATATTTATTTCTAAATAAACAAGAGGAGCAGAGAAATCAGACAAAGGGAGTTGGAGAACTGAGAAAATGCCACGGCCTAGCAAAACAAGATACAATAACCTTCTTGTTTTGCTAGGCTTTGGCATATACAGTATGAAATAAAACTGAAAACAGGACTAATGGCGACCTCCAACAAAAGGAAAGAGCTTTGTGCAGACGGGGAGATGGTCTCTCTCTACACTCTGCCATGTGTACCTTACAGGCATGCAGCCTCAATCAGCTTAGGTGCTCTATTGACTATCAGGGTCTGGAGAGGCGAGAGCAAGACGCTTTGGAGGAGTGAAAAAACAACAATGCAAAGGGTGAGGAAGCGTCAACAGAGGGCTCGCATAACACCCCACCAGTAGTGATGGCAAGAACATGCTGCACATCCACCTCTGGGCAGGGCGATTCACATTATACCTACTTAAAATAACCACAGATGCTCATCAGTGCACATCTTGCAGAGCAAGGCTTTAGCCAATCGCGTTACAGTCTTGTTCCCTAACTTTAGCCTTTAAGGCAGTGCCTCCTCCCAGGCAACATTAGGAACCTTTTAAAAACCTCATGGATGTATAGACCTGGATATGGCAGCTTTGCATACAGTTTTGCCCAGTGGCCACCTGCGGTATTGCAGTGAAAAATTCCCCTGTTCGATGGAGGTTTTATATTTGTAAAACATTCCTGGAGCCAAGAAAAGCGATTTAAATATCTGTAAAGTCTTTGAGCTGAGTGGGAATTCGCAGGCAGGGCCAGCTGGGGGAATACTACTGCACATATTCAGTGGATGGCATAACCCAGCAGTAAATCAGGAAACTAGAAACATTTTGACGTATGTGCCAGGCCGTCAACTCTTACTGGACTGAATCGACGTCATCTTTGGGTCCGTTATCCAGTTATACATTCCTGATAAACGGCCGCAGGCCTGAGGAGAAGCACTGTCTTCAGGACAAACTCATGAACAATAGACTCTTCCCTTGCTGTCATTTCATAACCCACAAGCTTCACAGGTGGCGTGAAATGAATGGGTATATTTAAAACATTAGTAGCTAGCTAATGGGGCACGCATGACTGATACAAACACACCAAACCACATTGCTGAACTTTGTCAAGAAGAAAAAGCTGCCAGATAACAATGACAATAAGCTTCATCGATGGTGGCTACAGTGTACTATTAGCTACACTACTACAACTACAAACTCCCTTAAATGATGAAAAATGGGAAATGTCTACACTCTATTAGTGTTATTCATACACAATTTTAACATTTGAAAACTCAGCAGTGTGACAACACATAAGTCAAATCATTTCTTGACCTCGGACATGGCTACCTGACTAGCAGGTGGAAGCCTTGGAGGGACAATACCTAGACAGAGCAGTGTTAACCAAACCCTGAAAAGCAGCAGCAGGTAGTTACACCAATAACCATTAAGGCCAATAACCCTTCAGTAGATTTAGTTATGACACATGGGTGGCATTGCTGGCACGGCCCACACACCAAACTCATATTACATAAAAGCTTTGACATCTTTGGCTGGATCTCTCTTTGAACTCATAGGATCAGTGTTAATTGTGAGTTTTCCTTCTTCTCTATATTTCTTTTTATTAATTGTTCTAATAGATCCGAGCAAGTGTCATGGATGATCTGAGTTCAGAGGAGAACGTCGTTTTGTGTTTGGGTCAGGCACAGCTGCAAAGGTTAACCTGCTCATTATTATTGAAGTGGCTATTATGAGCTGAAAATGGAGAGTAATGTCTCCAGAGATTAGTCAGTACCATGAGGCCAGCAAACACACACACGCATTCATGTGTTAACCTATAATGGAGACGTATAGACACAAAGAAGAAGAGGCAGGTGTAACAGCGATGTCTCACTGATGATGAGATGAAACGCTGGATCGATAGAAAGAGATAGAGGATAATAATGAAGCTCGGCTGTATGTGTGGATCAAATTGTGGAAACATCACAAATGGCTATTCTGTTGCCATGGTCACCGTGATGATGTTGTGTCTAACTGCCTCGAGTACAGGTCACTGCTTCAAAAACCAGATATGACTCCACACTCTCCAACCTAATTTTTTAATTTGAGACATTTAATTAGCAGAATGGTGATTTGATTTGATTGTATTGCATTTTATCCTAAAATACAGAAGCAAATCAAAGCCTCTCTATAGAGACACATTAGTAATTCCTATGCCTAAGGGAAAAATCATGTCAATAAACCGTGAAGTTCACAACATTTTAGGAGATTTTTTTTTCTCAGCTTTCCTCCGCCTGCTTTGTTGACTTCTTCTTCAGCAGCCCTGAGAGAGAACAGGTGTGAACCTGCTGCACCTGCTCATTTGCTTTCCAATAACAATCAGTTGATTATAACCAGAATAATGCAATGCTCTGATAATTACAACGCTTACATTAACGCCGTAACAAGGTTTTCTTACTTGCATCAAGGTCGTACTTTAAGGGATTGGCAAAACTACGTTACTTAATAAACTTCTGCATCTATTCAGTCACATTAACCTTCTGTTTAATAAAACTCATCCCTGAACAAAAGATGTGAACCTTTCGATGTCAGTAATAAATTAATATTGAGCAGAGTAGTGACAGACTAAAATGATGTATGAGAGCAATGCTGCTGGTTGTAGTTTGGTTTATGTTGTATGGTTCTGAATTTTAGTTTCACAATCAGCCATAACTTTGTGACCACTGACAGGTGAAGTGAAGAACATTGATTATCTGGTTACAATGGCACCTGTCAGTGGGGGCGGGGGGTTATATTAGGCAGCCAGTGAACATTTTGTTCTTAAAGTTGATGTGTTGAAAAATGGGCAAGAGTAAAGATGTCAGCGATTTTGACAAGGAACCAAACTGAGACGGCTAGACGACTGGGTCAGAGCATCTCCAGCACTGCATCTCTTGTGGGGTGCTCCCGGTCTGCAGGGGTCAGGAACTACCAAAAGTGCTCCAAGGAAAGAGAACCGGTGAATCGGTGACAGGGTCATTTTCAATTTCCAAGGGGCGTTATCAATGGGTGCAGACCAAAATGCCTAGACGCAATTGGCTAGACCCTTAACCAATACGTGCAACGACACATGTGAAGTAGTGCTGAGCGAAACGGTCAGAAGTATGGGAAACACATCTTTCTTATCAACAAACAACAGCGGCAGCCATCTTGGTTGTTTACGAAAATGCCTCAACGGCGCTCCTCTGTACAGTCATCGTATTTAAACCCGCCCCATGTTAGAGAAGTGGTTGTGATTGGCCCGGGCCAAGTCTGCTGGAATTCTGTCTGAATTGGAGTGGGCCCAGATGCACCTGCAGAAGCAAATAAGTCATGAGCTCGCAGGTTCATCTGATTGCCAGGCTGCGTTTAACTATGCCTGATACTACTCTAAACTAAAACACTCTCTAGATTAGCAACTAACTACACCAATTAAACACTGTCTCCATTTTCCCTGTAATTAGCACCAAATCACATAACACTTTCCAGGAAACCTCACAGGAAATCATTAGCAAATTATCAACCCGTAATTTTGTGTTATCTGGAAGTCCACCAGCAATAAAATTAGCCCAAAAGGGCATGGATTCATCCTCCAGCGTTCTTTCACTGCAGCTTATTGCACAGTCCACGTCTAGTATTGCAGCTTGTGGTGTTATCCTTGCAGACATGTTACATAACAAGCTGGCACACATTGTAACTCAAACACAAGTGAGTATATTGTTGGATTCACTTTGCAGCGACAGACTGTATAGACTCCCTGAGATTTTTAGTTTGATTTCCCTCCATCCCTTCATGCTTCTCTACCTTGCATTTGTCCCTCTATTCTTTTTCTGCCCACCTCCCTGCTGGCTGCTGGCGAGGCCCCAGTCGCTTTGGCACGTTCCCTGCTGCAAGGTTTCCGTCTCTCCATCTATCACCATCATTGGCTCCGATTTTCTGCATCGTGGAAGTGCTTCTCCGGAAGACCCGCCGGATTTCCTCACAGAGATACACTGTCACGCACACACACACACACACACTTCCTCAGACAAAATGCTGCCTGCCACAAAGTAGATGCCAAATATATCATTTTTACCTTTTTATTTATTCATCTCTATCTGTCCATCTAGCCATTGGCTTTTGTCTCTTGGGCGGATATCAGCCTGATGAATAATTTACTGCTGTTAAAAGAGACCACCTGAAGGGCACTGAGGAGGGAGAGAAGAAAACATAATAAGGAGAAGTAAACTGAGGAGGGAAAAAGAAGGAAAAAAATAAGAGAGTGGGAGGATTAGTTGAGAAATAAAATCCTGACATGGGAGGAGAGGGATGCGTAGCCTAAACGAACGTCGATGCAGAGCCGAGCGCAGTGAGAGACACATGGCCTGTGATCATGTTTAATTAATGATGGAGGGATCAGCCTATTAAACAAGGACACAGGCTGAAAGACTAGCCTGGGAGGGAAACACAGGCGGGTGGGAAGAGGAGGAGGGTGGGAGGAGGAGGTCAGGGAGGTGGCAGATAGTTCTCCCTCGTTGAACGCAGAAGAAAACAAAAGAGGAAGAGGGGAGTAAACGAGCAACAGAGAGGATGTGGAGGTCTGAGAGAGAAAAGAGAGGCATCAGGTTCCACCGGGGTTCGCCTGCTGTTCTATTAATAGACGTCAGAGCACATTGGGGAGTGGAAACCAGCCAATTAGAATCACACTGCATTAGTAATAGTAAAACCTCACTCAGTCATACGCACACTCACTCACAAAGCTGCCAGACTTGCCGTTGTCACTTATTCTCACCTTGATGATGTCTTCGGGGACCTCTGCGAGAAGCGGTGGGGCCACTAATGACGACCCTCGCCCCTGTGTTTGGTCGGCCATGTTGTTTGCAGGAATGTCGTTGCAAAAGTTGATGGTGGTGGTGGAAATCAGCAATGTCACAGCATTTAAGTAAGAAACTGGCGCACAAGGTTTAAATTGGTTTAAGTGTATCCCGTTTGACCGCGCAGAGGCAGCATACTATTATCTCAACATCGAATGGAAGGTGAAGATTGGTTCTCGTCAATGAGTCCAGGCTTGCTTTTGGACGTTGTATGTACAGGTCAACAGGGAGAGATGAATTAAAAGAAGAAGCTTAAGCTTAAAGAGTTATTAAATCCACTGGCAGACCTGGTTGTCCACTAATCACAGGGTCTGTGGTTTGATTCCATGTCCTCAAGCAAGACACTGAACCCCAAACTGCTCTCGATGGTCAGACCAGCAGCTTACATGGCTACCTGCCGCCATTGGTGTGTGTGTGTGTGTGTGTGTGTGTCTGAACTGTGAAGTGCTTTGGATAAAAGCTCTGTATAAATGCATATATATATATATATAAAGTAGTTAATCAGATGACAGAGTTGGAAGCTGGAAAAGAATAAAACTCTAAATAAACAGCATGAAGTTTGTCTCCCCGATTGAACATTTGCCGAGCATCAGGGCTCCTCGATGATTCTCCAAGTCTCTGAACTCTACCGGAGGATGAACACAGTTATTCTAAGTAATGTTTTGTTGATGGTGATTGAGAGAGATCTGTTGACTGTGAAGGAACAGAACAGTGTTATGCTCCTGTTATTCCGACTTGGCAGCATTTACACTTTTCTTCCAAAATGGTGACCAACAACTTTTGCTGTGTTTGGTATTTGGATTGGTTTGTTAATAAGTGAGACCAGGTACAAATAAATGATAAACAGCCAGATTCTATTAGTGTTAATAATGAATATGATTAAGATGTAAGTGAAAGGGATGGAGGCTTTGCAGCCAATGTTGACAGCAGTTTGTTGACACTTTTGTAGTTCTTTTTGCCAGAAGAAGACATCCTCACAAGACCATTATTCAAATCAGACATCTGTCCTAGAAAACGTTTGAACCCTAATGGACATTTACAACAGGTCAAGGTCAAGGTAGAATGTATTATATTTCTCTTCCTATTAATCTCAGTATAGACAGGAACAGACTTTCACTTACACGAATGTAAAAGCTGCCAGAAATATTACAATAAACTCAGGTTTAAGTTGTATCTGTTGTGCCTTTCTGTTACGATGAAATCAACCAGGGACATCTGGGATTTATGTTAAATCCAAGATTAACTGTTGTATCAGCAAATCTTTAAATCTTTAAAAGCAATAAAACCTTAATGACAATGTGAACAAACTACACACAGACTGCTCTGCAGAATCACTGGGGAAACATAAACTTAATGCAGACAGCAGTATACGCCTTTCAGATGACTGATGACGATGAAAGTTTTATTGTTGTGTCTCGCATACAAATACATTCAGCCTGTTTGGGAGCATAAGACACCACGAATTCAGTCCAGTCCAGCAGAACAACAGAAGAAGACTCCATTTCTAGTTGTCATGAATCACGCAGCTCACACATATTTTCTGCCCCCTCCATGAATATCCTGCTAATCCTAGTAGCTAGAGGAGGAATACCGTCTCTCAATTTTGCAGCCAACGATCTTTGACTCAGTGGTGTTGATTTTAAAAGGAATTAAAACATTTTGGGTCAGCTAAACATGAAGCTACAGCCAGAAGTGGGTTAGAATAGCAAAAAGGCAGGCAACAGGGGGAAACACACACCTAGCCTGGCTCTGTTTGAAGTAAAAAAAAAAAACACCCACCATTGGGTTTAAAGTACGAAGCCCCTCTGGGGTCATATGATAGAAAAAAAAATTTGATGTGTAATCTGTGCGCACAGTTTTTATTTTTCCTACACAGCAGCAAGTGGAGCAGACCATGACACACATTTATGCATTTCCCCATGGAGCATTCTATATAGACTTTGCTTTTCCCGGGCGAAGGGGGTTTATTTCTAAATCACATGAGGTTCCCCGGTAATATAATAAAAATATATATTCTATTTGGCCATTCTGTTCTATTGCCCTGTCGCCCCTCTAACATTCGATGCTTGATCGTTTTTCCCAAAGGCCAGTAAAAGGCAAAATAAATGCATAATTATTTAACCGAAATAAAATCGAAAGTTTGGGAAGGTGGCGACCTGTTACCATGATGTTAGCAAGCTGGCTGCTTGCGGCTCATTAATGTTGGTTTTCAAGTGAAAAGCACAGCGAATGCCAAATGCATACATGTGTATGAGTAATGCTTTTAAGATGCCACAAAATATCACTCTGTTCCCCCTGAATTGACTCCTTATATGTTTTCTTCACATAGATTTTAGGATTGTTAGAGTAAACCCTCACACAGACAGAGCTCACGCTAAGGTTCCATATGTTAACTACTGGGGACAGACATGAAAATAAATTATTGATTATTACACATGACTGAAGTTTAAGTGAGCAGAAACATGTCTGCAGCAGAGAGGCGATAATCAGCTTTATTGTGATCGTTTACTCCTGAACATCACCGAGGTTCCCTTTCAGCCCACATTATTGATTCTCTGCATTCATCCTTTCTACCTTCCCTCTTGTTCCCTTTCATCCTTTAATTTGATCTCTCTCCCTCCCTCTGAGTCGCTCTTCATTGAGATGCCATCCCCTTCCCCACATCCATCAGAGCATCGCCTCCCTCTCCCACTCCTCTTATCTCATTACTCTCTCTAATTAGCCCCAAACGAGCCCGTAGGAACCAATAACACGCCTCTGCTCACGCATGTCAATGAGATTCACACACACACACACACACACACACACACACACATCTGTAATGCATGTTGCTTTGTGTTCATGTGTGTCTGCATGCGTGTGCGTTATTCACATTGGTCTTTTTGATATTTGGATTACCTGATACTGACATGGGTTTTGGCAGACTTTGCAAGAGGAGGAAGTGTGCGTGTGTGTGTGTGTGTGTGTGTGTGTGTACTGGCCACCTCCTGGTACAGAGTTCTGCCTGGGACAGTGTGCCTTACAATCATCTGTTCCCGGCCAAACACCCATTTCCTGTGTCCAACTGAGATACAAGCTGGCCACACAAGCGCAGGCACGCACACACACACACACACATGCACACACACACACGCACACACACAAACCCATGCACGAATAAACAAACAACAAACAAGTGCAACTCCAGTCATGCAAATAACTCCGAGCCACACCAACCCTAATGAGAATATTTCATGTTTTTATAAATTTACGCACCTATACAATGACCAAATTTCGTCTTTTTCTTTATATGTCTGAAGGTGATGGTTTGGACATAATATATGGTAAATATAGTGACATTCAGACTGTTTTAATTGGAGTGTGTCTAGTGGTGAGTTAAATGTGGTGAGAGGGTTTATTAGTCAGTTGTGTGTGACTGAGATGGGAAGTAACCCAGGCACAGCTGCAAGTGCAGCTATACAAACACTCATACATAAAAGATGAGTTTGTCTTTACCGCCCCCCCCCCACACACACATACACACATACACACACATACACCCCCCACTATATAAGTGTTTACCTGAGTATATTGACTAAACTTCTTTTTGCAGCATTTCATTTACCACCTCTCTGTGTACCCTGAACTGGACAAACAAGGCTCCTTGGTTCCACTTGTTATTTCAAACCAGTATGGATCTGTGCACCTGTGTGTGTGTGTGTGTGTGTGTGTGTGTGTGTGTGTGTGCATCTGTGTTTTTTTCTCCTCTAGTCTCCTCTCCTCCTCTCCTCTCCTCTCCTCTCCTCTCCTCTCCTCTCCTCTCAGCCTCAGGCCTCAGTCTGTCTGAGAGGACAGAAAAATACCTCTAGGTGTTTTTATCATCGCCACTCAGCTATGAATCTGTGTCCGTGTATGAAATGGGTTATGCCATCTCTCCCCGGGTCTCAGCTTAGCCGATTTGTATTATGAATTAACAGCATTGCATGTTATAACTGTATGCAAGCAGGTCATAGTGGATCGATCGTATCTGAGTGAAAAGAAAAGAAAATCTCTCATCTTTGTCTGCGTCTCACAGCTGTATCTGTCTTTCTCTTTTCATGATTTGTGCATGTCCCCCACCCCACCCCACCCCACCCCCTTCTCTCTCTCTCTCTCTCGTTTTTCCTTATATACCCAGAAGCAATGAGTGACTTGAAGGGCAGAGGGTGAAAACAGAAATTAACCACCAGAGCGAGAGAGTGACAGAGGCAGAGAGGAGAGCAAAATGGAGGGATAGACCATGTAAAAGAGATGGGAGAAAGAGATTGTCTCCGATATCGATCTGGTAATCCTCGATGTGCTCTCTGGCGATTGTAATCTTCCTCCTACATGAGATGAGGAGACGCAGGGAAGGGGCGCGAGAGAAAAGGAGTACACGAAGGGCGGGAGGGAGGGAGTGGTGAAGTGAGGGCAGGGAGAGGAAATAGGAGGACCAGTGCCATCCAATGGTGCAGAGAAGTGCTGCAGCACAGAGGGTTTCTCTTAGTGTTTCATTGATAACATCTGCTAATGTGTGATCCTCTGTGTGTTAACAAAGATACCTGCTCATTCATAACAATACGAACCACATGCACAACGTGTCATCTCCTTTCAGCCCCTCGGTCTTTGGCACAGAGGACGCAGAGCTAAAAACAGTGAACATATGGTCCCCATGACACAGTCTGACCTTGAGTGTGGTGTTCTGGGAGTGTGGCACGTGCACATACGCACATTTACACACCAGTGACACAAACTTGCACAAAACACAGATTTTTAAGTGCTTTTAAATATTGTACAAATATGATTATTCTTCATTTTGGTAAGAAAAGTAAAATTATAGCAATAACAAATAAGTTAATAATATAACACACTGCAGTATACAATATGGTCAAAATAACTTTTAAATTCCTTTGGTCCTGGGCTGTCTTTTATGTTTTAGGCTCGGCCAGGCTACAATCAATATTTTTATATTAACAAATGATCATACGACTATGTGAAAGTGAAAGGGGGTTGTTCTTAGTGATGAATTATCACCTAGCTCAGGAGTTCCCCTCCGCTCCGTGCAGCATTTTGGTGTCTTTTAGCTCATTGTTTTTGGTTCAGTCAGCTCTAATTGTTCCCATACACTTCATATTCTCTTAAAAAGCCACTTGAATAAAACATCAAAAATAAGGCAGTAAAAGAACAGAGGTGCTTGGTGTAAAGATGCAAATACAAAATTATCTATCATTTCTATCAAGGAAACTAAATATGATTTTAAGAAAGGTTACTGCATTAACAATACAGTAGAGGTTAACATTGAATTTATCTTCTTTTTTTTTAACATGGTCTGAGTGAATACTTGATTCTGATTGGCAACAAGGTGTCCATTAATTCTTGTCAATGGACACTTACTAAGTAGGTTCTGGCCCACCGTCGTCTATTAGTTCCTGAAATTGGACACCTCATCGGACATTATCCCTGACATATTTTATATATAAAAAAAATGTGGAAAACAAAGCCAACATGTCATTATTTTTTAAGTGCTATAGATAGAAGTGTACCTGTAACTAAAAATACAAGCCCTGAACCAAACCCACACCCTTTCTTCTTTCAACATGACTGTGTCCTCGTGCACAAAGCCAGGTCCACGAAGAAATGCTTTTCCCAGCTTGTCGTGGAAGAAGTTGACTGACCTGGCAGGTATTCCAGAAAGCAGGTTTAACAAACTCTGAGCCTAACCCTGAACTCTGAGTTCATGGACCCTGAGGTTGGAAACTCGAGTTTTCAGATCCAGAACAGCTGATCAGAATTAGTTCAATCAACTCTGAGTATGTTCACTCTGAGTTAAGAACATGCATGATGACTACAAAA
Organism: Gadopsis bispinosus; assembly: GCA_036024995.1. NCBI lineage: Eukaryota > Metazoa > Chordata > Actinopteri > Centrarchiformes > Percichthyidae > Gadopsis > Gadopsis bispinosus. Next base: position 11,974 of record JAVQJV010061178.1, on the reverse strand, counting down.
AGCCATCATCAATGGAGCTCCGATACTGCAATTCACCATGGCAACCGTCAAGAGAAAAAAGGTTGTCCTACTTCACCCGACTGGAGTTAGATATTCTGATAGGTGCTTTTGGCAAGTGGAACATTGGAACATATAGCTCATTTTCAGAAAAAAGTAACATAGCAGCAGCGACAAAGGAAGTGGTGTGGGACAGAACTGATGCCTGAGTACGCTGTTTCAATACTGCCATGTGTATACAACGATCAGCCATAACATTAAGACCGTATGGCCACCCTGACCAGTCTGCAGCCACGCAGCCCCACATGCAACAAACTGTAATGCTCTGTGTGTTCTGACACCTTTCTGTCAGAACCAGCATTCACTTTTTCAGCAGTCTGAGTTACAGAAGCTCTTCTGTTGGACCAGACCACACGGGCCAGCCTTCGCTCCCCCATGCACATCAGTTAAAAGATGAAAACTTTATTCATCCCTAGTGAAATTGTTGCGCAGCAGTTGCAGTAAAACGTGGGAAAGAGTGCAAAGTCAAGAGTGCAAATATAAAAATATCAATAAACCCAAAAATCCAAAATACACACATTGCACAAAATATAACCAAGGCAATGGTAAGGTTGGATACACTCTGTTCACAGCTGTCTCTCACACACACACAGAAACACATTTTCTGCCTGCCTCTTTATCTTTCCTTTTTCCCCTCCGGCTACATTGTGATGACTTCAAGAGCCATTTATTAACATGGATTAGATGTCGACAGGAACAAAACCTGGCAGAAAACCGACGATTACACCTCTCTCTCTCTCTCTCTCTGAACCAATAGCCAACAGAAGCCTGAAACGGACATTGAGATGAAAGGAAAGCAAGAAACACAGAGAAATGTATTTCTTGGTTCATCATTCAGAAGGCTCTGTGTGTGATTACCTCTCTGTGATCGAGGTGAGCCCTCAATAACCGTGCTGTTAAAGTCAAGCAGCTACTGACTCTGCTGCTCTGGTTGGGAGATCAGAGGAGGGTAACAGGAAAAGGTTAGTACAGGTAATTCTGTCCCTGTCTAGTAATACAGATTCTCTACGCACACGACCACCAAAATATCCAAAAACGTGATTTTCTGAACTTTGATTCTACGACTGCACCATTCCTGGCTCAGTTTGCCGTCTTTGTTTGCCTGCTTGGTTTTGACCTCTTCCTGGTTTAAAGATATTGGAGTTGGCTCTTAACTTAAGCTAACTCTTTTGAGTCTTGCCTGTGGGTTTCTGCCTGTTTTGTGCCTAACCCCATTACAATGTGGACCATTATTACACTTTTCTGCAGAAGTCTGGCTACATGTGAAAGGACTCTGCGAGCCAGTGATATCAAGTTAGGATATGAAAACCAGTTTGGTTTAACATGTGGTGGATCATGACCAGCATCATTTCTTCAGGAAATCACTAACTCACCCAGAGAAGGTTTCCTCTCTCGAAAAGGCATCAAACATCTGAAAAGACACATGCTGAAGAAAGAAAGTGAGTGCGATCTGAGTTTTTGACAGGAACACCAGACGGTAGACCATCATTCAACAACCATTTTCTGGCTGATCAAACAGAAGTGAACCCAAATTACAGATCGACCTGACTATGACAGTCTGACACACATTACTGCTTCAATTCAGTTTTATTTATATAGCACCACATCGTAACAACGTTATCTCAGGGCATTTTATTATATAGAGCAGGTGTAGACCGACTCTTTATTTACAGAGGCCCAACAATTCCCACCATGAGCAGCACTAGGAGACAGTGGCAAGGAAATACTACCTGTTAACAAGCAGAAACCTCGAGCAGAACCAGAATCTGGGTTGGCGGAGATCTGTCAGAGAGAGAGTCTAGGCATATAGCAGCATAACTAAGGGGGGGCTCAGGGCTCACCTGAGTCAGCCCTGCTATAGGCTTTATCAAAGAGGAAATTCTTAAGTCTACTCTTAAACGCGAGGAGGGTGTCTGCCTCCAATCTTGTCCATCTGGCGTTCCCCTCATGAACAAGACCCCAGAGATACTTGATCTCCTTCTCCTGGGGCAGTGACACACTCCTAACCCACACTGAGCAGTTCACTGATTTCCGGCAGAGAACGAAGGCCTCAGACTTTCAGCGTTGCACACTGGAGGTCACGGTCTGGTGAAGCCAGCAGAACCACATCTCCTGTCACAGTCTGTCTTCCTGTCACTCTTCTCCTGCCACATTTGACTTGTTGGTCCATTGCTTGCGAGTGTAAAATTAGATTTATTTTTGTGAAGATTTATTTAATAGATTACCTGATTTTTCTCAGGTTTATTGAGAGAATTTTATTAATGGTAAGTAAGTATAGCCTATTGTTTGTATATGTATAAATATATATAGTATTCTGTTCCCCTGCCTGTAATGTTAGTGATGGTTAAGATTGGCAGAGCGATGTAATGTAAAACAATGAAGTGTTGTCAGTGTTCAGTTGTCCGAAAGTTGAAGCGAACATGAGCCAAGCTACACAGATTAAGCTGCCCCAGTGATCTTGCTTTACCCACGTCCCGAAAATAGTAGCCTACTTTAAATTCAGTAACTATCAAGTTTAAACTTAACACTAAGAATAAGTAGTGTTGCGCTGGCTTAGCGCTAACATGTGTACAGTTAATAAATTGACTGTTTGGGGTAAAAAAAAAAACCCACCAACGGTCAAATTTGCACGAATGTTGTGAGGCGAAAATCTGCTTCGCTCTCTGTCTGAACACACCTTGAAAATAGTAGGGACTATGGAAAAAGTATAGGAAAGGAACAAATTAAAATAAAACAACCAGAAAAGTTGGCAGGAATTCCAGTATTGCCTCAGATGCTTGTGCCTTTGTTTTCCTGGACACTAAAGTTATGGCAAAACAGGGGTTTTCCACCCAGGACAAAATCTGATTAATTATATTTGGAGTTTCCCCAATTGTAACTGGGATTGTTTAAAGACTCTGAAGCACCTTGGTGACTAGATAACTACCTAGATAAGGCATGCAAATTCCACCAGTGCCATTTTTTTTAAATATTCTAATTATATTACTTTTATTGCCTCTTCACATTTCATTAAAACGCTTTAGCACCTTTTCCACAGTGCCAGGAATATTTTCTGAATACATTTATATATTCGTTCTGTTTTTTTTATCTTTTGTGCCTACAATTGACACATTTTTAGACAGTGACTCTAAAGATATGCGAATCCACATTAATAAACCACCTTTAATGTAAGCATTGATTGGCCTGGCAGAGCTGTTTATTTTAAAAATGAAACGGTCTAATAAATTCAGTCAAATCAATCAATCAGTTGCAAATTTGTGTGTACTCATAGAAGAACTCGGGTCTGTGGATCCGACACATTCCCAGAAACACAGGGATTATGAGGAACTGACACTGGGTGTGTGCAAGTAAAGCTTGCCGGGGTCACATGCTTCCACGGACACACCCTACGACGACTCTGTATAAGTGACCTCTTTCCCACCAAGATTTATTTCAACACACTGACCTGACAGGAGTCCATCTGAGCTGTGTGCCCTCCTCTCCATGATGATGCAGGTAGGAGCTCAACCAGACTCAAAGCATTTTATTTCATAATAATAACTTCATATCATTTTATTTCATAACTCTGCTGCTTCTATTTTATTTTTATTCTGTCAGGGTGTAGGCGTTACAAGGTTACAAGGTTTATTTATAGATTGAAGTCTAAAGGCAGGGAGTTAAAGTTTTCTAATCGTTGATCTAAGCCATTTAATGCTGCTATTGTACCTTAAATTAATCAATTAAAATCTACCGTTAGTTATTTTTAGTTACTTATTAACTCTCTGTGTCCCAGTCAACACACATGATCTGTTTGACAGAAACAGCACAGGGAATAGATGCAAATTCATATTTTAGATTATAATGTTTGGTGACTGAGCCAAACCTGATTTAACAACCTCTGCTCTGGAGAGGCTCAGACTAATAATAAACACAGCGCTTCTGTAAAAGCGTATTCAGACTCACACAGCGGGGAAAACTCCCAGTGTTGTAACTGCTCGTGGTGACGCAACTGGGTAGTTTTCTACACTGTGAAAACAAGCAAAACAAAAAAGAAAACGCTCGCAGAACACGTCACGTGACTTATCAGTGAGGGCAGGTAATCACCGTGGAAGGTGCCGCAGGCAAACAGAACGCTGAAGAATATAACGGAGCCAGGCTAGTGCAGGTTTCATAGACTTGTCCAGAGAAGCACATCATTCAAATCCTGCTAGTAGAATTATTTCATCTAAGTGCTATTAAATCTTAAAACACCTCAACTCTGTATATTAAAATAAAATGGTTGAAGGAAGGAGGGATATGGAGAACAATATTGTTGTATCAATAGAAGTGGACCAGATCACAAAATTGGAGGGAGCTTAGCTGGAAAAGCCTGATAAAACATTTTGTTACTCCCTGTGAAGGAATTTTCTGACCCATGAACAACGAGACAGAGTTAGACAAGAGAGAGATTGAAGAGGCAGCGCCTCTCTATCTAGTCAGCAGGAGCATTCTGCGAGGTCAGATAGATTTATTGTGACTTTCATAAGGACAACAACAGCAAGGTCGTGAAGGAAGGCTGAGCAGCTGTAACATTGTGTTAGCTGAGCCAGTCTGAGCTGGTGGCTGGCTGCAGGTCATATCTGGGAGGAAGGCCTCCGTATGGGGACGGTTCGTAGGTGGTACAAATATGCCTCGCTCGGGAGATAACGACAGAGAACTGGTTGGCATTACTGTGTGTTACATTGTCAATGTAGATCCATTCTCTCCTCGATTAAGCTTCCGTAAATACTTCTGCTTTGAAGTCACCTGGGCCTCTGACTTTTTAACTGAGAGATTTTCCATCACATTCCCTCTCGAAAATCCCACTGTGATGGCAACTCCCCAGTTTGCTAGGATGTTACCATGTTTTCTGGGATTAAAGTCTTTTGGAGAGGGATGGATATATAATGGCTTACAAGCTATTTTCAGGTGTCATGTGCCCCTGGAGAGTATAAGACCATACTTCTTTGGACTCATACCTTAAGAATGGCTGAAACGAGATAAATATTTATTAAATATATTGCTGGAAGCTGGTAAAAAAGGCTTTTATGAGAAAATGGTTATCATGGGAGAGCCCAACTTTAAATGCATGGATGGACATTAATAATAATAATTTATTCATGTAGCACTATTGAAAACACACACAAAGTGCTTCACCTACGTACCAATGGACCTTTACAAAATGGATAAGATAACAGCATATGTAACCATGAATTGGAATTATTTGTCACGATATAGCGCCCGATAGCCAGACATTTTGCAAATCTATGAATACGTGGTAAAAAAAAAAAGATCGCTTCCCAATTCGCTGCATTTGTTTTTATTTTTGATTTTATGATGTATGCATACCATGTTTGAAAGTCACTTTGATGCTGAATGTCAGTAGAAAATATACAAACTTATAAAAGGAAATCTCTTTCCTTTTGCATGCAGGCAATATTATTTGCAGCTCTGCTGGGTTTCTCGGCCTCCGTTAAATCCAGCTCCCAGTTCTATCTGCCCATCGACTGTGATGATATTCATCGCCATGACAACACCAGCTCCAGTGGGGTGTACACCATCTACCCAGGAGGTCCCACCTCACCCCTGCATGTTTTCTGTGACATGGACACCAATGGAGGCAGATGGACTGTCAGTACAGCTCATATTTCATCCGACTAAAAAAAGAAAAGAAAAAAAATCCTCTCAGTTAATAGTAGGGTTTTGTTGAAATGTGAACTTTTTTTAGACTTATAAGAAGGACTTAAGACTTGACTTGTAGTCTCAAAGGCTCAACTTCCAAACAAAATACAACAAAATGCAATTATATCAGAAGCAGGCAGGCCATGTATAGCCAGCTTTAACTTTACCCTGCGTATTTAATTTTATACATTTTTAGACCCATTCATTGAACGGACTTGCCCAAATAACAGCTTTGAAATGAGAGTGCTGTGTCATTTTAATAGTTTTGGACAATTAAAGATTTTCTTATGAAGACTTGTGACAGTCCAAAGCTCAGTAACACCTTATATGTTGTTAATTTTACCTATGGACAGAGACGGGCTCGCTATTTCCCATGCTTCCATTCTTTATGGTAAGCTAAGCTAACCGTCTGCTGGCTCTAGCTCAATATTTAGCGCACAAACATGAGAGTGGTATTTAATCTTCCCACCTAACTCTCAGCAAGAAAGTAAAAAAGTCCATCTCCCAAAATGGCAAACTATTCCTTTAACGCTGGCTCAAATGACTGTGTAATTGTTGGTGGTTAATTATCACCTGAGTCTTCACTTTCCCTCAGCTCCAAGAATCCTTTTAGTCTCTTTTTAGATCATTGTTTTGCTTGTCTGGTTTTTAAAATCTCATCAACCTCATGCACCTCGTTTGCTGCATGTGTGACTGTTTGCAAACACACCATAACACCTTTGAATGGTGATACAGTAATCTCTCAGACGTTGTGCTTTCAGCTTGTTCTGCTGCCTCCAAGTGGCCAAAAAATGTATGGTAAATGGACTCTTATATAATAATGATAATAATAATAAACTTTATTTATATAGCACCATTCATACAGGCGCTTTTCAACCGTTGAAACGGTTCCCAAAGCGCTGTAACAGTAATCTAAGCTTTTAACAGTAGTCTAATTCACCCATTCACACACACTGATGGGGACACAGTTGCCATGCTGGCCTCCACCATGGGCAAATTGGGCTTCAGTGTTTTGCCCAGGGACACGTGGGATCAAACCACCAACCCTGAGGTTAAAGGACCACACTACCCTCTAAGCCACAGCCACCCGTGTTAATGAACGCATGTTGAAATTTCTATGTTTGGAAATACTTACATTTACCTGAGATGTAACCTGGGAACAAGACAATCACCATCCCGTTACCTGTTGACTAAAAGGTGAAATAGATGTTCTTGCTAAATGCATGTATACTACTACATGCTAGTACATTTTAACCTCTCTCTTCCTCCAATTCTCCCTCTCAGGTATTTCAGAGGAGGCTGGATGGGACTGAAAACTTCTACAGGCCCTGGAGCCATTATAAAACTGGATTTGGGGATGTGGCTGGAGAATATTGGCTTGGTAAGTTCTTGAAGGAAAAATACATTTAAAGCACGGGAGCTGTGCTGCTTTCCATCTTGCTGTGGAAGGTAGTCTGAGGGGAAAAGAGGTTAAGAAATGTAGAGTAAATATAAATAGGACCTTGGTGCAGGAGGTGGAATGAAACAGATCTTTGTGCACATTTTCAGGCCTGGAAAACATCTTCCTGCTGACTATGAGGAAGGGGAATGAGCTCCGGGTTGACATGGAGGACTGGGAGGGAGGGAAGGCGTCCGCCCAGTACTCGTCCTTTTCAATCGATAGCGAAAACGCTGGATATCCGCTTCACCTGGGCACCTTCACTGGCGGAGTGGCAGGTGAGGCTCACTGCCTTTAGGTTTGCATGTACAGTAGCAGATCAACAATAAACTCAGCCACCTTTGTTTTTGACTTCATTTCTAGGGGACAGTTTGACTAATCAAAACAAAATGAAGTTCACCACATTTGACAAAGACCAGGACCTGTGGGATAAAAACTGTGCTCAGCATTTTCTCGGTGGATTCTGGTACAACGCCTGCCACATGGCTAACCCCACCGGCATGTACGCACCTCATGGTGCCATCGGATTTGAAAACGTCCATGTCATTTGGCAGACGTGGAAGGGCTGGAACTACTCCCTCAAGACTATTGCCATGAAGATCCGATCAGTCACTACGTGTCCATGCACACATTAATTAACCTGATTAGCTGCAGATTAACTAGATTATGGTAATACTTCACCCTCCATTAGGTGGGCTAGGATACGAGCCAGCATGATCTCTAGCACCTGTGTTGTTCCTACTGAAATCAAAAGCAACAATACATATAGAAGCATTTCCCTTTTCTATTTTCAGTGATTATTTTTTATAAATACAATCAGAACGTTTTAGGTCAGCTGGCTGAATGACCTTAATTTCTACTGTTTATTAAGTCTCTTATTTCCTTATGTTATATATATACGTATATGTAATGTTTTATGACTAAACTAGTAGTTGAACTAGTAGTATTAATAATTTTAATGTTTCTCAGAAGAGGCAACTACTGTGCAACTATAACGTATTGTGACATGTTGCCATACCGTATAAAAAGCATTAGCAGGGTGACAGCATACTATAGAGCCCCGCAACAGACAAAATGTGGTTATCAGAATAGTCAAAAATATAACTGAGTACATGAATTGTTTGGTGATAAAGGAAAAAAATAAAAAGCTGTTTTGCTTTGTTTACTGTTTGGACGTTTAAGGAAAATTATATTTTTAAACTTGTCTGATAACCCTTTACAACATTTAGTCAGTGTCGGGACTCCACAACAGCTACATGTATAAACTACCCAAATCAATAGGCCTTCGTGTTTTCTTCTTCCCGTCTTTGTGCTTCAGAAATCATCACTTTGACATTAAAGCTTTTAATAAGACTGTTTGACCCATGCATTTCTTAGGTGTACAGGTTAATAACAGACAGGATGCATATCAACTAAAACACATGGTGTCGCCCTTGGGGTGTCCTCCATGGGACAGACAGACAGACGGGTGTGTCTCAACAGGCAGGCAGACGTCATCTCACACATGCAAAGAGAAGTCAAAACATGGAGGAATGTGGCGCTAGATGACGAAGCGGACGCACAACCAAGACACAGATATTACTATAATATTCCTAATAGGTTTTGTCTTTATTAAGATTTTCATAGAGTTTGCAATTATTCCTGTATTTAAACAATTAGGCTATTGGTTTGGCATCTCAATTAAAGTTAATGCACACGTGCCTTTGCTAAAACTGTTACAACATGAACCAAAATTAAAAAAATTTATTATCAGTTATATATTATACTGACGCTCCGCTTCAGTAGTTTACATTATCATACAAAGTAATGAGCACATTTTTCCACTTATGACATGTCATTTCTGGGAAACAACAATTATTTAAAAAACAGCTATATTATATAGCACGTACTTAAGTTGACTTTCCACCACTAGGGGTCACCAAAGTTAGGATTCATCCTGTTGGGAACATGAATGAGTAAAAAAAAAGCAGCACTCGTGACTATAATGATTTATTTTTGGGTTTTTTTCTCAGGTGCGACGTTATAACTGAAGTGTATTCGTGGCTTCCTGCCAGACAATAAACGTTATGTGCTGATTTAAAGGTTCCAGCGTTTATGACGAAAATAACCTCAAGCTGTTTCTTTAAGATAAAACAAACAGAGACGCCGCCGGTAGGTTTTCCCACCAGGTTCCTCCCCTTCTCTCTCTCTCTCTCTCTCTGTCTCTCTCTCTCTGTCTCTGTCTCTCTCTCTCTCTGTCTATCTGTCTCTCTCTCTCTCTCTCTCTGTCTCTCTCTCTGTCTCTCTCTCTCCCTCCACCCACCCTCTCCCTCCTCTCTCTCTCTATCCCTCCACCCTCTCTCTCTCAATCCCTCTGTGGGACCCAAAAAAAAAAAAGAAAGAAAGAAAAGCGCCTGAACAGAATTCTTTCTCTCTCGCGCTGGCTGGAAGCAGCGTCCGTGCCAAGGAGAAGGCGTAGACTTCCTCCACACATTTCCTCCGCCGTCTCCGCTTTCGGGACTCAGAAACTTTTTTGCGCTCTCTCTCCCTCCGCAACGACAGGACTTCTTCTTCTTCTTCTTCCTCGCCGTTTGTTGTTGGCGCTCCCTCCTTCCCACCACCCGGCTCGCGTCTTTCCCCCCGCCAGCAGCACGACAGCATCGCGGCCTCGCAGACATGGACTGGGGGACAGATCTGTGGGTAAGTCTGACAGCTGACACGGAGCAACATGCCTGCAGAGGACAGGCTGCTGCTCCGCGGCAGGGCCCGGTGTGGACGAGCCTGCAGCCAGAGGGTGGCGCAACACAGGGGGCAAAGAAGACAGGTTTATTGCTCTAAACGGCCACCTTATCTGCACAGTGTAGGCGAAAGGTGTGCTCCACCACCACCACCACCACCCTTTTTTTGTTTCCGTCTCTCACTCCAGCTTTGCTGCACGCTTGGACCTGAGCTTTGCCTCTCAGGGAAGCGTGGAGGCTTCTGGCAGGCTGCTCCTCTGCTGGAGGCTCAAAGTCATCATGTCAGACCAGCTCCTCATCACACGCACACGCACACGCACACCCCTCTGAGTCAGTGAGGCTGCGAGTAACAATGTGTTTCATTTTGATTAGTGTCCCTGTTAGTTAATGAATGAATGGCCCAGTCAGTCATTTGTCCTGGAAGAAATGCGTTCAGCGTTAGACCTTTCTGTCCTGTCCTGGCCAGCGGTCCAAAAGCCAAACGCATCCTGCTTTGCTGCCCCACACGACACCGACGGGCGGGAAGTCCTCGCGCTCGAGAAGCTGACACGGGAGAACGTTTGGCACTTTTGCCTGTTTTGAAATAGCCGCCTGACTCACGCTCTGGAGTCGACCAGCCGTCTCAGCTCCGCTCTGATCACAAGATGTGCACGACGGCTTGGATGTCGTGTGCCGTGCTGACAACATCCTTGGACTTGGGCCGTTTTGTGGTGGAGAGCAAACGCGACCAATTTCCCCAAATCCTGCTGTGATTGAGGGTGTAGAGGGGGCGCGAGCGCATGCCTCTGAGGTGACCCCGCAGTTGGACACAGGCTGGGCGAGGCCGCGGTGTTCCATACAGCTGCTGCTGCTCGTGGTTTTGTTTCACGGGACCCGCTCAACCAAAGCATGTCGTGGCCAGAGCTCAAACTGTTGCTCGATTTAATCGAAGAAGTCAGAAAATGAATTGTAACAAACGAGTCTTCCCATCGTCGATCAATCTGCCGACTGTTTTCTGATTAATTGGCCGTTTCCGCTACAGAACGCGGGGAAACGGAGGGTAAAAGGCCCGTTACACTCCCGAAGCTGAAGGAGATGTCTTAATATTGCTCTTTCTGTCGGGCCAAGAGTCCAGACCCTGAAGATGTTCCGTTTGTTACCACAACGGACAAAGAAAAGCAGAATTTGCCCACATTTGAGAAGCTGGAACCAGTGGATTTTTTGGCATCTTTTGTTTTGATGAATCGATTAATTGTTAAAGCCGTTTATCTAATTATTTGCTTTACTAATCGATTCAGCTATGTGGGCAACTCTTTTGATAATCAATCGATCTGTAAGTCACTTGTCTTTCAAGCTTTACCTGGTGCCAGATCAGATGTGCTGCTTTTCTCTGTCTTAATTGATCATAAAGCAAATATTCTTTGGCTTTCGGACGGCTGGTCAGACAAAAGAAGCCGTCTGAAGCCGTCTCCTCGGGCTCTAGGAAACTGTGATTGCCATTTTTAACAATTCTCTGACACCTTATAGACCAAAGTGATTGTTCGATTTGTGGACGAAAAATAATCTGCACAGATCAGCCTGGATCAGGAAGCGCTGCTGTGTGAGGGGGCGGGACTGGTCCGACTGGTTCCAGAGTTTGCAGGGGCCCCTGGGACCATCAGTCACAGGGTGGAGGTTCACACTGAGCTAATGATTATCTCATTCCTGAACCCTGTCCGTCCCCCTATCAGTGTTTCCTCCTCTCCTCTTTAATCTCTTCATTGCAGATGGTTTCTCCTCCGTCTGATTTCCTCCATCTCTCTCCTTCCTGGTGAATGCTTTTTAAAAAAAAAAAAAAAAAATGTATTCACCTATTTCACTTTGTTCGCCATCCTCCTGTGTTTTCTAGTCCTCTTCTTTCCTCCTTCCCTCCCTCCTACCGGCCCTCTAATATCCAGGACATTGCTAACTGTGTTATGGTATGATCTCCATTTAGCTCCCCCCCCCACCCCCTCCTCTGAGGACTCGATATCTATGTCTCTGGCTCCAAAAGACCCTGCAGCACACACACACACACACACACACACACACACACACACACACACACACACACACACACACACAC
>JAVQJV010061177.1:0-16212 GCA_036024995.1 Gadopsis bispinosus | reverse complement strand
TCATACATATGTATATTTATATAGATACATATTTTAATTATTTCATATATTGTTGGATAGTATAACAATGCATCCATCATACAGTATTTTATAAACTGACCATGTGTTTTCTGTATAATCTGTAAAGTAGCTATTAACTACAGCTGTCATTTAAATGTATTGGGGAAAAAACGACATATTTTCACGCCATCCACATTGTTTTGGTTTTATTTCTGGTTTCTGGTTTCTGGTTTTGAAATCTCCACTACTGACACTTTTGCCACCACAATTATAAAACCCCAATGAATTCACAGAAGACATTTTGTCACAGCAGAAAACCTGCAGGTGGAAATAAAAGGAATCACAGCTTAATTCCTTTTAGCTGCTTTAGTTTCAGACTCCTTTTGACTCCTATTGTGCATGCTGGCTCACTGTCACATTGTCATGGCTTACTGGGACAATAGAACTGAGCCATCATTATTGTTGTTAGTAACACCTGTGCTTTCCCTACTACGATAAGTCAAAATGTCTGCAGTGAAAAGGGCGTATTTCATAACAGAATTATAGTTCTCTGTGAAAACTTTTAACAGCTGCGAATTGTTTGTTAATGTTTTTTTAATGTTGCTACTGACTTTGTCAAGTATAACTTTGCAATACATTGAGTGCCTCCATTGTCCCGCGTTGCAGTGCAATGGCATGAGTGCAAACTGCATTGCACTTAGTGGCTAAAATCTTAGCGGTGGACATCTGAAAATCTCTAAAACTGTCTACATATCTAAATACTTCTAGGTATTACATGTTGCTTATTTTTTCTTTGTTGTTTTTGTGTGTGTCATTTAGGTGAACTGATCCTTTAATACAACTGCCTGGGAGTCGTAATGCAACACACACGTTTATTATATCATAACTTCAACAGCGTTGAGCTGCACAGAAGGTAACTGTTTTCAAACTTCTCTTATAGCGCATTATTATAATATGGTTAAGAAAGTTTCCAATTCACAAAACATGTGAAGGGCACACATAAATATATATACGATATAAAATTAAATGGACACCTTAATGCTGACGTCTTACCTCAGTGAAGGTGTAACTACACTGAAACCTGCTGTAAGTCGTCTCTGACTGAATGACCTCAGAAAGGGCGACCTGAGGCCTGACAGTCTGGACGCTCTGCTCCGTCCAGGATGCAGCTTCGGTGAGAAAACAAAGTCTTTGGCAGGACACAGTCGCTGTGCCTTGGCTAAGCATGGCTGACAGCAGCTTCCTCTGCGTGGCCAGAGGGCCACTCTGGGTGACATGTTGTTCTGGGGGACACTGTGTCTCTCTGCCTGCAGAGGAGATTAGAGGGGTGAGTTGACCCCATTCTCAGAGGGGCTGATGTGTTTTGAGTAAACACTTGGTGCATGACTAAAACACAGGCTACAAACACAGGCCAACCCTCAGGCGGTGATCCCATTGTTTCCCCATTACTCCTGAACAGGCGTGAGAGAGGAAAGGCGCCCCTCTGTGTTCCTGAGCTGCATGTTCTCGTGCTCTCACACACGGCCAGGTCAAGCTCACAGGTCACTGCCATTAACTTGATAGTCCTACACACGTCACTACCTGGCCATAAATTAATATAATAACTATATATATATATATATATATATATGGCCCTTAACAGAGGTCAACAAAATGTAACTCTCCTGAAAAATACGGCTAACAAAACAAGATGTTAACTGAAGTATAGGACCTCCCAGAATGAGACCTTAGGGAAAGATACAGTACATATACTGGCCAATCAGAACAATGAACACACGCAGGGGAGGACAACATAGACCATAACTAAAACTCAACACTAAGAAACCCCCATCCCCATGCTGTCAGAGCTCTTGGTATGGTCCTTGGCTTGTGGCTCTGCATATAACTCCACCCTCAGCCCCGTCTTTTGTCAAACCAGGAAGGAGAACTCAGCAGCAAGGTAACTCGACGGCAAATAGAAATGAAAAATATAACTTCATCAAACCATCTAGCAATGTGTGTATGTAAACCTAATGTGGGTGCATCATGTAGAAAAGAGTGCGTTGTCAAAGGTACTAATAAACAAATTCTAAACCAAACAAACTGATTGTGTTTTATGTTATTTTAAGTGACTACATATCAAATTAATCTAATGCTGTGAGAAACATTGTGAGTGTGTGAAACATTAAACCTTCAATTGTGTGGCTGTGGCCACGGCCGCCACCCAGCTCCAATGCAGAGTCATATCAAGCTGGAAATGAATTTAGTAGTGCAATTCAGTAAGTGGAAGTTTAAATGCAGGTATTTTTATAGGTGAGTATTTGAGGCAACATAACATAATTCACAGAGTCCAAACAGTTGCTGTCGGAAATAACCAGTGCATCAGTTGCAAAACACTGCAGAACTATGTAATGTGGTGTGGAGTTCATTTACCTAATCCAACAAAACTGCATTTATACAGTTGCGTAGTGACGATTAATAGTAACGATACAATAGATCATTACAATAGACTCACAGCAGACTGAAAGACATGCAACGTGATATTTTCTTAAATATAAACAAACTACAAAAATCAAGTTAAAATGAAAATGTGGATTTTATAGCAGCAGAACTATATTGTAATTTCAAGAGGACTGTATCTACCAAACATTTTGATTATTGATCAGTCTTTTGAGTATTTTCTTCAATTAATCCTGTGCCACCAAATTGCTTGCTTTGTCAGAGCAACACTCCTAAACCAGTGGTGGAAGAAGTATTCAAATCATTTACTTAAGAAAAAGTAGCAATGACGCATATGAAAATACTCCATCACAAGTAAAGGTCCTGCATTCAAAATCTAACTTAAATAAAAGTGCAGAACAAAACGTAGTATCATAAGGTAAGTACTCATAATGCAGCGTGGCTACTGTCAGTTATATTATTGGATCATTATTATTGATGTTTTGTAATATGTAAGCGGTACTTTAATGATATCGTTGGTCAAGGTGGGGCTCATTTTAACGACTTCAAATGCTTTAGCTAGTTTAATCCGTAACAATGGATTATATTTTATAAACCTGTCACATGATTTCTATGTAAAATCTTAATTTGAAAAGTAACTAGTGACTACAGCTCTTTAATAAATGTGGCGAAGTGAAAAGTACAATATTTCTCCTTGAAATGTAGTGACGTAGAAGTATGAAGTATCATAATATGGAAATTCTCAAGTAAAGTAAAAGTACATCAGAAATGTACTTAAGTAAATGCACTTAGTTACCTTCCACAACTTTCCTAAACCCAAAGATATTCAATTTACTATCACATGCAACAAAGAAAACCAGTAAATCCTCATAAATGAGATGCTGGGACTACACGGAATGTTTCAGTTACTGAAATTATTTATTGATCATTAAAATAGTAGTCAGCCAAATGACTAATTGTGTCAGAGGTGTAAGACATTTGATTTTTGTGTCCAACCCCTGCATGAGGCACTTATCCAGCTTAATTTATGAATGACCTTCATGAAGTACCTGTGGCGTTTACATGCAGTGATCATCATGCTGCTCAAATTATACCACCATCATCATCACCACCACCATCATCATCATCTCACACAGTATGAGCGCCCCCTGCCCCAGTGTCAGATCATAACCCCGCGGGCTTTAGGACCTCCAGGATCTGCTCTCTGAGGACGGTCTTGTTTTTGTCCGTTACGTTCATGCATGTAATCATTGATTGTGCCTATTGTGACAGGCCGACTTACCATCTGTAGGGTCCCATGGGGCTGATACTGCTGTCACTGTAGTCTCCCTACAGACTTTAAGGAATTCCCCTTTAATTTCCGGCCGCAAATGTGAACCTCCAACAGATCTGCTTGTGTTATCTCCCTCAGCACAGACGTTTCCACTCATGCCATCCACTCCAGACAGATTCGTGTCATTGTTGATGCCCTAAGACTGTTTAAAGTGAGATATATCATTTGGAAAAGCATCTAGAAGTTGTGGGGAAAGGAATTAAACAAAGTTGCTTTTCCACACCACTCGTCCTTTTTCATGCAAATTTAAGGACGAATGCGAATCATCTTAGATCTTCAGACACGAGAAAAGTCAACGAGACAAATAACATCAAAACTGTCGTTAAAGGCAAAGGGATACTGTTATTATTTTCCTTGCGTAAAGGCGCTTGTGTGCCACTGTGCGTGCAGCTCGGTGAAATGTACTGCGATGCGTCGCCATGCACAGTGTCTTTCTTGTGGACCTCCTCTGCAGAAGGACTGTGAGCCTTTGCCGCCTCCTGCTGCAGCCCCCCGGCCTCCTGCTGCAGCCCCCCGGCCTCCTGCTGCAGCCCACCGGCCCCCTGCGCTGCTGCCTCTACGCGCCTCCCCGGCTCCTTTTCCCACCGCTGAGAGCAGCAGGACGCGGCCACAGCGGCGGGAAGCGAATGATCTGCGAGCATTTCCCTAAAAAAAAAAAAAAAAAAGAAAAAAATAGAAAAAAAAAGTTCACACTCACATGCCACCACAAGCAGCGACTCACATCGTCTTGGACCTGACCGAGGGAGCCTGCTGGGAATAAGCTGCCAGGAGGACACAGTGCAGAATGGATGTTTGATGTTTTCTCTTCCTGTCTTTTTGTTTATAACTCAAGTGTTTTCTGTTGATTTTTTTTTTTTTTTTGCTCTTATTCTGGCTCAGCTATTTTAAAATAGTCTACTCAACTATTTTCTTTCCTTTTTTTTTTTTTGCCGCACTAGGTTTAAATACCTTCATCGAGATTTAGGCCTGAAGTCGCGCATTTTGCGTTTTATTAGACGCACAAGACGCGTCTGCCACTGGAGGAAACAGGCTCCCAGGACGGTGACAGACAGATAGGGAACCTCCTTAAAATGTCTCACCTTACTTCGTTAACGATCATTCAATGAGAGGATTATAACGTCTGGATGGAGTCCGGCCTGACTCTGAATGCAACAAACCTGCGTTTGGCTGCTGCCGGACAGAGGAGCGCGCCACCAAGTTCCCCCCCACAAAAAAAACTGAGCGAAAAATAAAATCTCATTACTTCTGCACTTGTTGCGGGAGGAGTGGATGCTGTCGGGCCTGTTAACAGGCACCTGCATTAACACCAGCTGTCAAACTCATGGGCTCCTCCTGCCCCCAGCGGCCGGGAGCTGTACTGAAGTCTCCACTGCGCATGTCAGAGCGCTGGACAGCTCCAGAGAGGGAAATTTAAAAACGGTTTTTGGAGAATCAAGTGCAACACGGTGAAATACAGTACAGCGGCTCGCGACCGGCTCACACATTCTTCAAATATCATCCAGAACAGGTGATTTTTTTTTATGGCTTCTCTAATTCAGCATCGTAGTCTTTATCAGGTCGTTGTTTTTTTTAAGAGAATATTGACATTTGAATGATTTTTAGACTTGAAACATAATTCGTGGGCATGTTGTTACACGATGAGCCATTTTAACCTGGACTGAGCTAATGTGACCAAACTGTTGTGTAAACGTTTGAACTGAATGCTTATTGAACACAAGCTATATTATTCTGTGTATTATTCTGTGTATTTCTCATGAAATTCAATCAGTGAGAGTTAAGGGGAACAAAAAGCATTCAAACAGTAAAATGGTCTTCAGCTACAACAAAGACATACTGATGCCAAATAGAACGTTTTTTCACTCCTATTTATTCATTTCTGCATGTCTTGTGATAAATGTTCATTGCACCTTAAATTTGAATTTAAAATGTTTGCGTTTCATGGAGTCATTTTATATTTTTCAGAAATAGCACATGTGGTTCCACAATGTCTATTCACTAAAGAAGACACTATTTCAAGCAACATTATGAATTTTACGAGCATATATTCTACATGGCTTGTTTATGTCAGTTTGAAGACTCACTGAGGGAATTACTTCAAGTGTGATCATTTTTTTCAATTCATTGCATTGGTACCTGCAGATCCCAGGAAATGATAGAAGGTGGAATTACATCCAGGATGTCAGGAATAATTGAGGATGCTGGGCATCATCCGTCTCCACAGGACTACAGGTAAGGTGTCTGACTTAAACCATGTTCAGCTATATTAACACATTCTTCTAGCACTAAACATGCTATTTCTCAGGATCAAATCTGGGACAAATCAATAGGTAAAATAGGCATTTTTTTTTTAATCAAACCCTTTAAGGTGTTTCCCAAATGGTCACGGAACAAATTATCTAACTACCCACTATGTTTCATCTAAAGATGGATGGATAGCTCTTTTTGTGCGGGGGGGGGGGTCCATGAAAAAGGAGAGAGAGGAAAAAAATCCTGAAGAATAATGATTTTCAGTCTGAATGGATCTGTCAGAAACCATCAGCTCTGTTTACACTCCCGCTGTCGGCACACGGAGAGCCTGAGCCTCTTGGACTGCCGGCTCAGGGGGAGACGGGGCACACTGGGTCACCAGTATGCACAAGTGGCTCCCAATTAGAAAAGGAGGGGGAGGGGAAGGGGGACGTGCAATATTTAATGTTGTTGAACCTCTGGGAAGGCTCGGATGATACATGGAGCATGTTTTGCATCAGGGATCAATGTCTATGCTTCTGGTAGAAAAAGAGGAGGGGAGGTGAGAATACCCCCAATGTGTTATCTATTCTAGTCTTTCTATCAGTCTGCATTGGGCATTTAGAATGGATTTTACAACCTTGGAAATGCTGGGTCTATACATATAGAGTTGGTTTAGACTTGCTCTATATTGACAAGTGCTATGAGATAACTCTGTTATGATATAGCGCTATATAAATAACATTGAATTGAATTGAGTAGATTTGTGAAGCAAAAGTGTAAAACACCGGCTATAGCAAATATTGTACATCCTTTAGATTCACGTTGAACGCATTTGCACCTACTTTTGAGCTTTTTTAAAAATTCAAAACAGAAAGGAAAATAACTTATGCAGTTGTAATTTTATTCAACTTCAGAAATGGAAAAAAAAAGTCACAGCAGCATCAGTCTCACAAAAGGTACATTAAACCTCAAAGCTCCAGCCGAGATATTGTGTTACTTTGCAGGCTGTTAAACTTCACGGTGCCACCTGCTTCAAAAGGATGATGATCACTCACAATCACTTACTGGCGCATGCGAGGTGTTTGAGGACGTGTGCTGCTGATTCCTGGCTGCACTGATGTCACTTATTCAGATGGCAGACACAGGGCCCTGACCTCTAACAGCATTTGCACACCCTCCATTGATTTCCCCTTTTTTGGGGGGGGGTTGCAGCAGGATAGAGCCTGGAAAGGGACAGGGAAGCAGATGGCATCCTATTTGTCTCTCTTATGTGAGGGCTGTCATTCCAACAGATTAATGCAAGGGCCGGGCTAAAGAAAAGAAACGACAGAGACAATCAAGGAAGGGTCTGGCGAAGACAATAGAGACACGTGCCACTGGGCAGATTTGTCGTTTGGGACACAATAGGTGATCATTTTTCAATAGACAGGGCCAACTGTTGCAGGCAACATGTGCTGCTGGCCCATGTTTCAAACGATCTCATGCGTTGTTTACTTATGAGTCAGCCAATGGTTAAGGCGAGACCACGGTCACCTGACATAGGGTTGATTTTTATTAGAAGATTTGGTGTGTGTGTGTGTGTGGGGGGGGGCTGTACTCCTACACTGGCCACAGACACACAAAGTAACTGAATAGCATGTGTTGTCATAGCGACCCAAATTACTAAGCCCTTGCACAGTAAGTGTGTGTGCAGAGAAGACTGGAGAGGATTCAAGAGGATTCCTCGCTTTTCTTTCTTTCTCTTCGAGGCTCGCCACATAAAAGACGTAATGACTGAAAGCTGATTGGCAGTGCACTGGTTAAACCGAAAGCCCACATTTGATCTCCAGATTATAGCACAACATTTATAAAATGATGAGTTGAAAAATATTCTTCAGTGTAAAATTGTCTTTTTATATTGCTTGCTATGTTGTATTTATTTTATTTTTCAAATTTGTATTCATCATCATCAGCAAAAAAATAAATGCAGACACGTATAAACTGTAAGAAAACAAAGATCAATCCTAGAAAAAAAAAAACAATCTCAACAGATGATTTACTCTGAATGTAAGGCTTGTTTAACTCCCTCATTGTTGATTAAAACTGTCACTGCTTAATAACACTTGTAGTTAATCTTCTTATAGTAAGTCCTGGATGGCTAATACACGGCTTCGCTGAGCAGCTTTCATCCGTTTCCTCACATTCAGAATCATTACAGTGGATTTGACTGTGAAGGACAAAATGTTTTAAGTGTTTAGATTTAAATTCCACTTGTGGTCTGTGTGTGTCTGAGCTGACAGCCGTGTTAACCACCCCTCCTCCTCTCTTGAAGGCTTCTGACCACGGACCCCTCCCAGCTGAGGGTGGAGGACCTCCCCGGGGACCTGCAGTCTCTGTCATGGCTCACCTCTGTAGACGTGCCCCGACTACAGCAGATGGCTGATAGCCGAGGTCACAGTAACGGACCCTCCCAAGGCAGCTTGTTGGAGCAACAGACAGGTGAGGTGACAGGGAGGGGACGGTGCAACATACAAAAACTGCATCATCTCTCTGATTGGACGAATCAGGACTGCTGGATCCTTCTGGATGTCTGGCCTCTGCAGATATGAACAGTTTTTTAAGAAATATAAAGACCAATGAAAATACAAGACTGCTGCTTTTTCCATTGAGAATTGTTGTACACTGAAAGCATAGAGGGATTATTCCATTAGGATACTTTGGATTTGCTGAGGTTTCAGCGATGAACCTTTGTTTGTCTTAATATTGTGATAAACCGATCAAAGTGCAAACAACTATACTTAAAAAAAAAAAAACTCACCAATATCTTGTGTTTCCAAACACAATGAAATGGTTGCTTACAAGACCAATCCACAGACCTTATATTGAACATTTTAACTGTGAACCACTTTCAACTGTCCCTGTGCACAAGAAAGAAACCATTACGCCCCATTCTACTGCTGTAAGCTACAGCCGACATCAAACCTCACACATCGCACCATGAATATCTGGGTGAATAGAGAGCACTGATGAAGTTCGTCAGTGAACTGTCGATCTGTTCCCTCTCGCAGCTCAGCTGAGCAACATGACGATGACAGCGGGTCAAGGCTCCATGCTCCACCTCCAGAGCAACATGCAGCACAGCCCTCTGGGAATCAGCATCATCAACACGCACAGCGGAAGTGTGCGTTTTAACAACACTGCAAGATAAAAACAAATCTGTAAGTTTTGTGATGCTTATAACATTGATTGTCAAATAAACCTGTGTCTGTTTCACAGATGTCTCCATTCTCCATGAATGGGCTCCCTTCTCCGGGATACCAGTGCCCTACCTCAGTCTACCAGTCTGCACCCCAGCAGGTGTACTCTCTAACCCAAACTGGACAACAGGTATCAAACTTTAAGCTAAGAGCCTGATTTAATCACTAGTGAAATGGTATCCCTATATTTTTTTTTCTTTTATCCTGTGTAATGCTTAGAGGCTTTAATGGTGTAGGAAGCAGGGACACTAGAGACCTGACCTCTCTGATAATTGTGCAATGTGTGAGCCATTTCTTCATTTGTGTTATTAATAAACCATCGTTGTTGGGATTGTGCTTATTCCTGCAGTCCTTAGTCTTGTTTTTGTTGTTGCTGATTTGTTGGTTTTCTTTTTCTTCATGTGTGGGTTGCCTACATGGCCCTCTGTAGTCAACTTATTATTCTGTCCTTGTTCTCGTAGTGTTCAACTGGTGGACTTTATAGTAATGTCTCTTTCAACAACCAAAGTCTATTCACGCAACCTCGCCTGGCTCCACAAGAACAGGAGCTGCAGCCCAAGTCTTTCCCCAAGCCAATCTATTCCTACAGGTCAGACCTCACTTTTTAGCTAAACAAAATAAAAATATCCATCAAATCTCCTGAATTTCCTCTAGTATATTTCACCTTCCCCACTTCAAACTGCTTTTTATTTGGATGATTTCTTTTCCAGCTGTTTGATTGCCATGGCTCTGAAAAACAGCAAAACTGGCAGCCTCCCAGTCAGTGAGATATATAGCTTTATGAAGGAACACTTTCCTTATTTCAAGGTATGATGCTCTATTCATATTACAGAACTAAAAAAAGGTTCATGCAAATAAATAAATGTGACCGATTACACACTACGTCTCTCCCTGCAGACTGCACCCGATGGATGGAAGAACTCAGTCAGACACAACCTGTCCTTAAACAAATGCTTTGAAAAAGTGGAAAATAAGACGAGCAGCTCATCCCGTAAGGGCTGTCTATGGGCACTGAACCCTGCCAAAATTGACAAGATGGAGGAAGAGATGCAGAAGTGGAAACGCAAGGACCTCCCAGCCATCCGCCGCAGCATGGCTAACCCTGGTCAGAAATGTATTTTGTTGAATGTAACAGGTGTACTGCCCAACCAGTCAATGAGTCATCAAAAACAGTCAATGTTGCAGTTCTGATAATCTGTCCTTTTCCCTGCAGATGAGTTGGACAAACTGATCACAGACCGCCCAGAGAACTGCAGACGTAAGGCTTTAGAGCCCGGCATGACCCGGGTGCCCAGCTGTCCAACTGGCCTCCCACTGCCTGTCCCAGCCCAGATGCAGCCTCAGCCTATAGTCACACTGTCCCTGCCCTGTTTACCCATGCACCAGCACCACCAGCTGCAGGTCCAGCTCCAGGCTCAGGCCCGCCTGGGCCCCATGTCCCCTGCCCCGGCCCAGACACCTCCCCTACACACGGTCCCTGACCTTTCCCACAGTCCACTCACCCAGCATTCGAGCAAGCCCCCAGACGACTTCTACAGTGTGCATGGTGATACACACACAGAGGTGGATGCACTGGACCCTAGCATCATGGACTTTGCCCTTCAAGGTCATTTGTTTTTGTTTGTTTTTGGTTTGCTAAATAATTGTAGTGTTGTTGCATCAGCATACTAACCTCTTTATCTATCTGCTTAGGTAACCTGTGGGAGGAAATGAAGGACGACAGCTTTAACCTGGATGCCTTGGGTACCTTCAGTAACTCACCCCTCCGACTATCAGACTGTGACTTGGGAACAGCCAACCTTCCTCTTGTCTCCACTGCAGCGAACCTGCCGCTGTCAGATGTGCAAGTGACAGGCCTCTACACTTCCTACACCTCCCAGGATCCCCTGTCTTCCCAGTACATGGTCACACCAGCCAACAGCAAGCCCATCGCTCTGTTATAAAGTAGCCAAACTGTCTCAAACAGAGTCAACCTGATATATTCAACAGTCTCTGGATATCTGCGGATGCCAACTGAAGAAGTCTGAGGGCAAAGTCTAAATTCTGGTTTCTTGCGTGCTACTAAAATCTACAAATCACACTGCTTTCTTACAGTCAGCTGGGAACTACTTGGAGAAGGATGTTTTAAAATAATTTCACATACAGTCCACATGAAAACTGCTCATTAAGAACTACAATGATAAATAAAAAGGTGGATGTAAGAAAAAGTATGTCAGAATTAAAATATCTGGCTTTGCCAAGCAAAGACTCAAAGCCTGTATGAGTTCAAAGACGTAGGTGGAGGTGTAAGTTAGCATCTGCCAGTTTTTCTACTGTTCACTCTGCGTTTTAAAGTCCTACCATACTGTAGCTCCCTGTCTCTTGTCTGTTGTATTGTGCTAGACATTATTGCTGTGATGTTTAATTTATATTTATAAAAGGCAGCTAGAGAAGGTGATGACTCTATCAATCTTTTGCTGTATATATTTGAATGTTTCAAATTGCTATCGCCACAGAAAAGCGTTCTTTCTACTGTATTTACCCACCGTGTGCCAACGCTTTGAGTAATCCCGATTTTACACATTATTCTTTTACACACTGTGATTAACGTGTCTCAAAGTCCAATGTAAATTATGTTCATTAACTTGATCATGATAAAAATCAAATGGGTAATTAATTAAAGAAGTTTCTTTTGCCAAAAGAATATCTCAGTGAAATTTATTAACAAACAGTCCATGGTACAATACAAGACACAGGAACGAGTTTATATACACATTCAATTTAAATGTCATGGCTGATGTTTTGATCAGAGATAAGGCAAATGAAGCCATCGCTTGGGGGACCAGTTTGGCGATTACTGTCCACCTTTTCGCAAAACCTGAGTCTTAAGAATTACTGCATTTATTGGAGATATTCAAACAAATGAAAGAAAAGCTTTGAAGTATCACATACAGTGTCAGTCTCTCCTATCATTCATAACATTGTCTTAGCACACAAAAACACTTCAGCATAGATACACAAACAAACAATGAAAAGATGGACGACTGACTCCAAAGTCAACAGTGAAATAACATAACTGCACTTGTGAGTTATTAGAAAAAACTTCATCTGCTTCTTAATTTACATTTCTGCATGACAATACTGGTATAAATGTCATGCTTTTTTTCGAAAGAGAATTGATTGATTTCACTATTTTCTGCTTCAGAAATAGGATTTTTTTTTGGGGGGGGGAAACTGATCAAAGAACTGATAGTTGTCCGAGCTACATTCAAAGATGAACACAAAATCTCTATTTAATACCTTTACCTGAATATGATAACCAGCACTAAAACATGAAGTCCACCACTTCATGAAGCTTGTGTACTGTAACTCTGGCCTCTATAGACTGCACAGAGGCAGAATGTAACACTGACATACATTTGTGTACAAATACAGCCAAGTGAAATGTGCGTTATGTCCTGGACTGAGCGGCTAAAATGACTGCTTACCTCACAAATGTGAAAGACAAACTCTCTGCCTGTCAGTAAAGAGTGGAACAGATTATGACATCCCTGCAAAGATGCCATTCAACAGCAATGTTTACAACAGGCAGAGCACTGTAGTGGTTTTGTGATCACTGAGGAATAAGTCCCTTGCATTTGTGCGTTATTGCAAAGAATTGCCCCTTTAGCTTTACTTTTCTCTTTACTATACAGTACAGCCAACTGATGATGATAATAATAATAATAATAATAATAACTTTGTTCTATAATATAAGGCGATAAAGCCCCACAGCTTAACTGGTGCTGGCGCTGTCCATAGTTGCGAGCAGATGTGAAAGCTTGGCCCGCTGAGATGGAGTGATATTCTGGCTCATATGGATGATGCAGTCCATGGCTACGTCAGGGTTGGCCTGCACCAGGCTAGAACACAAGAGCCAAATTATAACACAAACTTAACTATTAAACATGCTGGAATAAATTATTTTAAGCAGTGAAAATGCATAGATGGTCTAAGCTGGTCTGCAGCATATTCTGTCATTTCTGCATATGAAGAAAATATGAGTTTCAGTTGCCTACCCCCTCGCATAACACCATCATGACTCCATCAAAATTAAATTACAGGCATGTATCTCAGTGGGGTTTCCGTTATAGGATGGACTGAACAGCTAAGATATGGGAATCTCTTTGATTTATTTGTCCTAAATGCATTATGTGTGTATGTCTGCATACCTGCGAATGTGTTTCAAAGTGTTTTCTCTTTTCAGGTACTTGATGTTCTCTCGGACGGCTGACCGAATGCCATCTTCCTCAGACAAATGCTTCTCAAGCCACTCAACTACTGCTTGGTTATTATCCCAGAGGTAGGCCTGGAAAAGCAGACAGAGGCACCTTTAACTCTGATCCGTTTTAACAACAAAGTGCTAAAAAGCAACACAGGCAAACAAACACTGCATTGGATTAGACATGCAACAACTAGGTATTAGCTTTTTAAGTCGTAAGTGTTGATAATGTTAAAAAATTGCATCAGTCTAAAAGCATAAAAAAAGCACAGATATAAAATCTAAAAGCACAACTATTCTCCCATGCCCATAAAATAAAAAAATGTCTTTATTTTTCTACATCAGGCACAACTTTACAGACATTAATTCATATTGTTTGCGTTATATTTAGTACATGAGCAGAGACAGTATTCTCTGACTGTTGTAACATACCTTGACTGTTCCTTCTGTTTCAACAAACCAGCGTCGCAGCATGGACTGCATGTGTCCATCGCTGAGGTCCTTGTTGGCCTGCAGAATCTCACGTTTCACCACCTGCTCCAACAGGAGGCGCCGCAGACGCCAGTAGAAGAAGGTCCGCACATTCTTCCAATCCAAAATATCCTGTCAGGAGTATCAAAGGGCAGAGTAATGAGTGAATGGCCTCTAAATACAAGTTTATTTTCTGTATCTAATGTTACAGACATATCATCAGAGTGTTCATGAAGTGCTCACTCACAGTGATGACACCCTTCTCTTGCATCCTGCCTGGGGTGTCATGGAGATCTACAAACTGCACTGCCACCTGGTGGTAGATGGGTGACAGGAATTCCTCCCTAGCTTTGAGCTTTGACTCCAGCTCTCGGCACTGTTTGTCAGACAGCTCTGGGGAAGCTGATGAAAACAGAAGTGCTCTGATTGACTCCAAGACTTTCCAGGATATGAACATCTCAACCATATTGAAATTCAAAAGGAGAATAAATGTGATTAGTGGTTGGTGTGAGAAAGAAATAGCCATTACCAAGCTGCTCAACCAGACTAGCGTAGACTGAATCTAGTCTTCTCATGGTCTTCAGCAGGTCCTTCCTCCTGAATTTTATCTCCACTGTACCCTCAGGCTCCAGCACACCACCTCTGGACATAGAAAGCAAGATATGACCAACAGGGAGGGAGACAACAAGGCAGAAACTGGTTATTCTCACACACATGTTGTTAAGTTGGAAACACCATAAAGAAACCATAAAAAAATAATTTTTTCATTTTTTTAAAAATATTTTTTCATGTACCTGCTCTCCCTGTCTGCATACAGCTCCATACACAGTGGGTTGATGGTGGGGTCTATCACCACCCATGAGCCTCCTCTCAGCTCAGCGTGTGGTGGGATGTACACCAGCACCGGCTGATGGAAACCATGCAGGGCATCCACGATATAGGCCCCAAACTTCAGTATCTGGTCATACATATCTAAGAGTGAAATGGGCAAAACCAGAATGTTTTACTAAATAACAAAAACTCTTGCATGCAACACAGTCTCTCTGCAAAGTTTAGTATTCGTCCTATACCCCTCATGCCACCAGAGAAGCCCCTCCAGTTGGCAAACACCATGAGAGGCAGACGCTCACGGTTGAAGTCAGAAATCGCCTGAGCTGTTTTAAAGGCTGAATCTGGAAACCACACCTGGCCAGCCTGCTGCAGAACCTGACATGAACACACAAAATCATGGGAAGAGGTGAAATTCTGTGACCTAATATATTTAATCCATAAACATGGTGGTGAGATTTACGCACTTTAGATTCTGAATCCAGGTTTGCTGGATCTGCAGGGACTGTGAACTCAACGGTGCGTGTTTCAACAGCAATGACACCGAGGGGAATTCCTCCTAACCTATTTTTATTCAACAGAGTTAATAATCGATTTACCTGTAAGGTTAAAAAAAAACCACAATACTTGTGTATATTGAGTGTAAACAGATTTACCGTGCTCTGCCCACTACCACTGTCAGAGCCCAAGACCCCATGATCTCCATGAAAGAGCCGTGGTCGAAGAATCCACTCTGCCAGGCACCTCTCACCGCTAATCACACAAGTGCAGACAGAAAGAAAATGAACCGGGCTGATTACTCAAATACTACACTTTCAGGCTTTAAATCGTCTTGACACTCACTGGGGTGAGTTCTCCCTGCCAGCATCCAGCGGGGGTCATACGGTGCTTTTGTAGGAGTGTATTCTATTTCTCTGTCCACTGGATCTGTAGTTGCTATAACAGGCACAGGGGAGTGTTTGTTCTGTGAGGAGAAGGAGAACTACAGTCAGTCATCCGAAGCATTGTTCAGTTACCTTTATAGACCTAAACGTCGCACACATTCAGCCACACCTTTGGCATATAGGAGAGCCACTGGAGGATGGTGAAGACCCCCTCAAAGTCATCTGGCACAGTGTTGTGTGTGACTCCATTATTGTACATGACCTGGATCCCTCCCAGCTGGTTGTTGGAAGTATAGACTTCTCTGCCCAAAACCTGCACAGAAACAGGAAATTCAGGACATTTTTTTTTTAAACTCACCACAAAATGAGCAGGTTTACATCGGTCTACAACATATTATTGCATACTGAAGTGTTAAAGCGACAACATGCAGCTGCAATATGGCCTCTCTGATTTACCTGTCTTGAAACAACCCCTAACCTGAAGTCACCAGTATCTATTAAGCCCACAGCAGATGTTAAGGGTTTATAAGAAGACCAAAAAAGTAATCTCTG
>JAVQJV010061176.1:0-20110 GCA_036024995.1 Gadopsis bispinosus | reverse complement strand
GGAATTGCTGGGTCTGTAGATATAGAGTTGGCTTGAACTTGCTCTATATTTACAAGTGCTATGAGATAACTTTGTTATGATATAGCGCTATATAAATAAAATTTGATTTGATTTGATATATACACATATATATACACATATACATACATACACACATACATACATACACACATACACACATACATGTACACATACATACATATACACATACATACATACATATACATATACATGTACACATACATATACATGTACACATACATATACATATACATGTACACATACATATACATATACACATACATACATACACACTCCAGGAAGTGAAGCTGGAGGGCTGAAAGTTTTCCTGAGGACTGAGTTATAGCCCACAAGAACTGCAGCTTTTAAATACCTCTTTCTGTGCATATGCATATACAGTATCCATTTATATATAAAAAACTGGATTTATGTAAATATACTGAAAAAGTAATTGCACAACACTGACATTGTTTTTCCAAATACGAATAAAAGAAAATTAAAGCTGCAAGCAGCGATAAACCAGTTGTAGCACATCTGCGCATGTCAGGGCATGCAGAACAGGAGCTATACTTAAAAAAACCACATAAAAATTAAGACCACCATTGCAACAGTACAACAAACATTAATACAAACAAGATTAATGCTCACATTCCTCGATGCACAGGCCGAGGAGGTGGAGTTGCAGCCATCTTTGACTCAAGCCTATTAGATCAACCCTAAACCTAAACTAAATTATAATTTGTTGAAACGCATTGTTCTTAGTCTTTCACACCCAAACTGGAAAACACTACAGTCTGGATGCACACGGGTCTGATCGAGTGGATGCAGACCGCCTGCTGCTGCTACTGCTGCTTATTAGTGTAGCTGTTGTTGTGCTGCTAATACTATTGGTTGTTTTATTTAACATCTGTATGTGGAATTGTACTGTGCTACTGTGTGTTCTCTTTCATCCTGCTCTCACTCTACCCCCCTCTCTCTTTTTTCTCTCTCTCTACCTAACTGGTCAGGCAGATGACCGCCCACCCAGAGCCTGGTTCTGTTCCGAGGTTTCTGCCTGTTAAAAGGCAGTTTTTCCTTGCCACTGTCACCTAGCGCTTGCTCATGGAGGAATTGTTGGGTCTATACATATAGAGTTGGTCTAAACTTGCTCAATATTAACATAGAGCAAGATGACTCTTATGAAATAGCGCTATATAAATAAAATTTAACTACAGCCAGATCTATTTGTTATCGTGCACTGCGCTCCTGAACTCTCAAGGTACTTGTTAGGTTTAGTCCTTAAAGCTGATGAAATAATTATTGTTGGTGATTTTAATATTCACGTGGACATTGATATCGACAGCCTTAGTTCTACATTTATCTCATTATTAGATTGAATTTTCTCAGAGCATACATAAACCCACTCAATGTTTTAACCACACCCTCGGCCTTGTTTTTGTCTGTGGCATTGAAATTGAACATCTAATAGTCTTTGCACAGAATCCTTTTTTATCTGACCATTATTTAATAACTTTTGAATTCCTATTACTGGACTACACGCCATTACGCAAACATTCCTACATACAATAGATCTGAAAGTGCTGTAGCAAAATTCAAGGACGTGATTCCATTGGCACTTAATTCAGTGCCATATCTCATTATAAACAGAGGATAAACTAACCTGTGCTAACTTTAGTCCCTCCCAAATTGATCATCTCGTTGACAGTGCTGCAGGCTCACTGCGAATGACACTCGACTTTATTTCCCCCTTAAAAAAGATGATAATAAATCCAAGTAGTTTAGCTCCATGGTATAACCCCTAAGAATCACGTTTAGTCTGGCAAGAATGTCTTAAAATATATAGGAAGACCCTCATTATTAATAGAGGAAAATAAGAACAACCCCAGGTTTCTGTTCAGCACTGTAGCCAGGCTGACAGAGTCACAGCTCTATTGATCCATGTAGTCCTATTCCTCAGTAGTAACGACTTCATGAACTTCTTTAATTCAAACACAGGAATCCTAGAAGCAACTGTATAACATGATATACACTTAAAATGCTTTTCTCTTTTTCTCACGATTTCATGCTCGGGCCCTAATAAGAAAAACAACAACACAGGAGCAACATAGAGCAAGGTGGAGGATCTTACCCAGGCAGGGTTATTATTGGTCTCAGAGGGCCTGTGGTTATCCAGCTGACCCTCCTCTACATTCCCGTTCGTCTCCACCACTACCACGTTCCCGCCGTTTTCAAAGTCCAATAGGTTGTCTGTGGCAACACCTACGTGACAGGAGAAGGAAGGGCAACAGCCAAGTGTTGTAGCATCAAGTGATCGGTGTTTGCTGAATGTAAAATGTCATGTTAAAAGAGACAAGTCTACAGCCACACCAGCTAGCTGTTCTGTAAGGTTGGAATGCTCCCTACATAACCAGAACAAACACCTTAAGCTAAACCACAAAGGTTTATTTTTTTTTAGTAGAGGGAGGACTTTTTTCTCCTTTGTTGCATTGGCAGCTTACAATTTATTACTGTTAACTGCATTTTATATATGACATTGTCATTGTAATGATTTCTTTGTCTTTGGAAGCACTTTGAATTGCCTCAGTGTTTGAAATGTGCTATATACATAAAGCGGCTCTGCAATCTAAGACTTTAATTTTCATAATGTGAAGAAATAAGAGAGATGTTGGACATTTTGTCTACATTTTTGGTGGTTGTGTGTGATTTATTTTGTTTCATTGATTTGAGTGTATTCAGTGCTTTTAAGTCTTCTTAATGAATTACTTATGTCCCTGTGTTCCCACCCAATGGATCAGAAAAATAAAAAATGGTCAATGGTCAACAAAAATAAACAAAAATTATAGCTACAGCAACAATTTCAGTTGTCAGCCTTGTCAAATTGTAAGAGCTACCGTCACCACTTAGCTGCACTTTGATTCAGCTTTACATGAATGCTAACAATTGCTTTGTAACGTAATTCAGACATGTAGAAAAGAGTTAAATAAATGGGAAAACAAAAAAGAAAAATTGATGCAGCGCCAAGTATTGTATGTGTGTTTTACCTGTCCCCTTCATGCTCCCCATGCTGTTAGACCTCTGTGAATAGGAACTACTGCTGGCTTCTCCAGTTGAACCATCCTGGGATCTTTTTCCTTTCTCTAGAATAAAAGAGACGTACAATGACAGAATACAAGCAGGTCAAAACGTGGTTTACTGCAAACTCACGGCAGATATCAACGAGTGGGGTGCCTACCTTCTTTGGCCACTTGCCAGAGTTCAAAAGCTACTGTGAAGGCCTGGGCGACTGTCAAAGCCACTGCCTGCGCCTAGAGAACCAGAAACAGGAGAAACACTTTGTTTACAGACCATGGCTGAAAAAGTGACCCTCAGCTAACTTCAGGCTGAAAAAGAAGAATTTGGAGTGTCACATTTTGCCTCTCTCGAGCCATATTTTGCATTCGAGAGTCAAACATTTTTAATTCATTTACATTTTATTTATATTGCGGCATATCATAACAAAGTTATCTCATAATACTTGTTCACATAGTGCAGGTCTAGAGATCCAACATTTCCCACCATGAGCAAGCACTATGTGACAGTGGCAAGGAACATCTCCCTTTTAAACAGGCAGAAACCTCAAGCGGAACCAGGCTCTGGGTGGGCAGCCATCTGCCTCAACCGGTTGGGTTGAAAGAGAGAGCAAGGGAGAGGGAGAGGGGGGGATAGGGGTAGAGTACACACAGAGAACACACAGCAGCACAGTATAGTTCCACATACAGATGTAAAGCAGTAGTAGTAGATGTTAACATTACATTTTACATTACATGGTACATTTTCAGAGAGCAATTCATAACACGTTCATGGTGAAAAACCATTGCGCTGGATCTGAATTGATCTTCATCTTAAAGTAGTCAAACAACTCACCACTTTCCTCTTGGAGCAGAGGTAGGCATGGCACTCCAGAGTCCCATTGAGGGTGTTTTGAGCGATATAAGCAAACACTTTATCATGCAGTTTGTCCACCGTGCAGTAGGATATCCTGCAGGCCAGAAGTGACAGGTTAAAAAAACAGTAATCAAAAAGTGAAGGAGAGTTCACATGTGCCAGGTAGTGCCAGATCAACTACCTGGCACTGGTCTTATAAGAAGGCTGTGAACTTCAGAAGTGCAACAACATTGTTAATTGGACATGTATCAGTGAAACCTGTGCTGCTCTGCACGTACCTGTATATGGAGACATTTTCCAGGAGTTTGTTGGTCAAGCTGTCTTGCAGGAGGATTCCCTGAGGGGAAACCTTGAGAGCAACCTTCGGAGGCTTCTTCCCACCGGCTTTAGCCTGTTACAGAAAAGATTATCAAAACAGACATTTGTTTAATAGCATGCGAGTGTATTGAGGTATGGGATCAGGTGCAGTACATGCAGTGCATTTAAAACCATTTTGACTGATAATTTAAAAAACAAGTACTCAAAGAGTGGAAATTTAAGAACTTTATATGGTCTTGTCTGAATTTCTTCTTTCAAAAAAAAAAAAAATAATAATAATCTACTTAATAATGAGTCACATTGAACATAAAAAACCCCCAGATGAAAAAAATAATATATAAATATTGCAAAAGGTTTTTACTTTTCTACATACACTGTACCGATAAAAGCCAAGTGCAATGAAAACAGGCTGAACGAACAAATGGCTTAAATGCTCCGCTGAGAGATTTTTGCCACAGTCAAAATCATCATATCTGTGTGAATCGATGACTCTTAATTATGCCAATGTCCGTGGAAAACCCCAATTTGAGGTTTTATTTTAACTAAAAGAAAAAAGACACAATCTTTCATGTGTTGGGAAATCCTACAAGCCTTAGGCTTATTAAACATCTGAAAACCCACTGGATGAGCTTTCGGATGTGACCGACAGGATTCAGTGTTCCAGCGATGGAAATGTTTTGAAAGAAGTTAAAGCATGTATAGTACTTTTTTTAAATATAAAATTCGAGGTAAAGAGTAATTAAGCAAGCAGGAATTCTGTTGACTGTGTGACACCAACGTCCTGAATGACAGCCGTCACCGTAACTCCAGCTCTCACCGTGGTCACAATCCTTTTCACTGCAGCAGCTGACAGGTCCTCTCCCTTGGGCTGGTCCACTAGTGTCATGCCGAGGTGACGAAGGTTAAAGGTCATGCCCTCTAAAATGGTCTCCCGGGTGTCAGTCCAGTTCTCCGGAAGCTCTGCAGAGAAAAAAAAAAAGAAATTTCAATAAATCAATAATTTCAATAAATTGATCAACAGCAATTAGTAATTCTGTTCTTGTTGTACCCATTCATCAAATTTAAAAACATCAAATATTTGTTGGTTACAGCTTCACGGGCGTTATGACTTGCCTGCTGTCCCCCCTCCATTTCATGTTTCAAAATAAATAACACAAGTCATGAGAAAATTCAAAGAGCTTGAGAAAAACACAAATCAGAGCAAATGTAAACAGCCCATGCTGAATTTAAAGTTGAGCCATTTCATCTGCGCTCTCCCTGAAGTGGAACATTAAAAACAGGGTATCTAGGTCAGAGGTACTGTCGATGTAAAGTAAATACTAAACTCCAAAACAACTTAGCAAAGAGTTGGGAGCAAGTATGCCTGGACTACGGCATACTGTGATATGAGGAACATGTGGTTTTCTTTTCTGAAAGTGACATAACAGACCTCTCCCTAACTCGGCCATAGCTGTCTCTCTAAAAAGGGCACCGCTGTCTCGACATCTGTGTTAATAACATTCATAGAGTAAAAGGCTAACACACCGATCTGTTCACGGAAAGACAATGGGGGAGAGTAAAAACTGTAACCACTGAAGGAACAGCTGCTACCTCCATGTGGTTTCTTATCAGTTGTTTGTGTGGTGCCGGCTGGCCCTGAACCTCGGTTTTCCTCTGAGAAAGAAAGGGGGGGTTGGACAGACAAAAAGCAGATAAACATAACCTAGGAGTTCATCCTCCTCTGGGATATAGTGCATACCCCATCCTCATGCAGACACATTCACACACACACACTGAAGGAGGACAGCAGCAGAAAGATTATCATTATAAGTGCCAGAATTTGTTATACTGAAATTTCACAACTAAATTAAATTGCATTTACACCCCTCTGTGAAAGCCCTCTAATAATAATAATAATAATATCTCAAGTTTAAAACTCTGTTGTGAATCATTTTAGGATGCCCTGATTTCAAATACTTCAAAATTAATAAATTCCATATTAACTGTGAAAGCCTTGAGGGGCAGGTACATCAGAACAAGAACAAGAGTCTAGTACAGCCACGCTAGCTGCTCTGTGAGGCTGTACTTAGACACAGCAGTGCTCTAAATGCTAACGTCAACATGGTCACATCGACAATGCTAACATGCTGATCTTCAGCAGGTATTATGTTTGCCATATTAGATTAGCGTTTTGGCATGCTAACATTTGCTAATTGGCACGAAACACAAAGTACAGCTGAGGCTGATGGGAGATGTGGCAGTAGTTTTGCAGGTGTTAAGTCAGAATCTTAAAAACGTTACCCGACGACGGCACTAGACAAAAATTGTGGGGATCATCAAAATATATATTATAGTTCATCCTGAGGTGAAATTGAACATCTGTACCAAGTTTCACGACAATCCAATAGCCGTTAAGACATTTCACGTAAAGCCATGTGAACCTATGGTGGTGCTAGAGGACAATTCAGGGGATCATCATTTCATTGAGCTTCATCCACTGGGGACCATGAATATCAGTGCAACGTTTTGGCAATCCATGTAATAGTTGTTGAGATTCCTCTGACCAAAGTGAGGGACCAGTCGATCGACCAGGATTGCCATCTCTAGCACCATCATGAATTAACCTGGATAAAACTATCACAAGTTTCAAAGTGTTTCATGAATAATCTTGTCATAAGTTTATAATCTTAAAAATGCCACAAGTTTATATTCTTCATGATAAATCAAGCTTAACAAGTTCTTATGCACCTCAAAGCCTTGAGGGATAGATCACAGGAGAAATCAGCTGTTGTGACCAAATGTCATAACTGGAACCACAGTGTCTTAGGAAAAAATTTTTCCATGAGTGAACAGCCCAAACACTGCAACACTTTACAATGCCAGCTCATGCCAATTTGAAAGATGTCAAGTTACACATTTACATGATGAGAGTTGTGGAATCAGGGATTGCTTGAGTCAATCTGTGGTGATGTTTTTGGATCAGACTATAAGGTCTGCCTACAGGCTTTCATTATGGTTATAAGTGGTGATTTGGCAAAGCACTTACTAGTGTAAAAAATTATTACTCATACCCGTTGTTGAGTTGCCATTCCCTGCCGACAAAGACAAACAAGATTTCAAATAATGCAGGTTTTTGAAAAAGGACACCAACATTTTTTGATCCTAAAGCTGGTGCTTTGGGTTTTTCACCATTCAGAAAAGAATTCCAAAAATTACAAGTTTTCAGCGTCAATACCTCTGGAAAAGCACTGAACATCACAGACCAACAAAACTTTCCATTTAAACCCAACAGAACTTCATTCTTTCTGAAGCAGATTTCATTGCACATTTTACAGACTGTTCACAATGTCATCCCACACTATTCTGGACTAACTGTGGTCAGGTCGAAACCAGCATAATGGAAGAACAGCAGTGAATGGACAATGTCATGATGCCAGCATCAGTTTCAGCATTGTATATACTGAGAAAACAGCAACAGCACAGGCACCAGGCACTGCTCAGCCAGAGAATGTGGAGGGCTCTGTGATCCCAGGTCAGCAACAGCATCACCACGTGTGAACTGAGACCAAGTAAAACCAGCTGACCTTGCTTTAAATACAAGTTGACCTCACCGTCTGAGAGAGATTGGTGGAGGGTGACAGAGGGAGAGATTTGATAGAAAGAAGAGGGAATTTAAAAGAAACATAATACAATACCCCAGGTCCTCAGCTCCTTAGTCATCTATCAAATCCAACACCAATGGATGTATCGCAGTGCAAAAAAGCCTTTGTTGAGCACCATAACAACAAACGTGCTAATGCAAAAGGGTCCAACTGACAGGCAATTCACTTCCTGGCTGATTTGCGTGTCTACACCAAACACTGAATCACTGTGGAAACCACCAACTGTGGCACTACAACTTCGGACCACTCCAAGACTCAGAGACAAACCTTTTCTATAAAAAAAAACAGAAACATTAAAAAAAATAAAACAGCTTCTGCCACCATTAACTTTTCTTTCAACTCCACTGATCTACATGAACACAGCTTTCAAGGAATCCAAAATCATCAGAGTTGAAAATATGAAAAAAATATATACAAGAACACATGTGTGTTGGTCTGAAAGTCTCTGCAGATGTAAAGTTAAAAAACATCAAACAAGATCCCTTTTAAGGCTGTAGAGTTGGGCCAAATAAACAGAGTAGATTTAAAAGAAGAAGACTATCTTTCATAACTGTTACAGTGCAGACCCGTCTTACCAAGTCACCTGACTTAAGAGTAACTAGCAGGTCAATCAGCCGAGATGGTTTTACTTCTTGGTTCAACTGCATTGTCATTGCTACCAGAGAAGTGATGTATTCCAACTTTGAGGACTTTGAATCCTCCCAATGGCAGAGTTTCTTCAGCTTTTAACATTTTATGGCTTTGACAAAAAAAAACAACTGTCAATTAAATATCATCTGAGTGAGTGAGTGAGTCTCACTGTAGCCTATCTTGTCAGATTTCACCTGCTGCATCTGTGATTGGAGAAAAGTACATTGATCCCATATGTTTCTTATTGCAAGAAGGGCCTTTGATTTCTAGGTTCCAAGTTCAATTCAGCTGGTTCTCGCAGCCATCAAAAAAAATAATATACCTCCTCGCTTCCGGAGTATCTGACTCACAGTAATCTGTGGCAGGAGTTGATTGAACACTGTTCTCATCACAAGGCAGTGAGGAGGACGGGAGAGTCTGACAGTAATGGCAAAGACTAACAGAAGGGGCGAGGGAGCCTCATCTGTAAGCAGACCCCTCAGCGATCGTAGAACTCTATGGAATAACTACTTCATAATATGGTAGAAATATTCCAATCCTGGTGTTAAGCAACACTGTGTGTTGGCACATGCTTCCATGTCGCTTTGCCTTGGTTGAATAGGTTTCTGCCCAATGCAAACCCACTCACAGTGTGCAAGTATGTGAAGATGAGTGGCTAAGCCTATAGAGCCCCATCAATGGTAATATCTGTGTGAAATGCTGGTCCTCAGTTACTATAGCCCTGCATTCACCCGATATCCCACTTGTAAGCAAGTCCCTGAAAAGACAAAAATGTAGGCTGATCCCGACTTAGTCCTGAAGGTCATGGGTCAGTGGTGGTGAGGTATGTGTGCCCTGCCGCCTAGAGAGGACCTGGTAATCTATACTACTTTTACACTACTTTTGTAACAAGTGGGTCACTAGCTGCATTCACGGGAAGCTTTTAATTCCACTAATAATCAGCCCATCATAGTAAAAATGCGCCAAGATAGAAAACACTAGCTCTAGAATTTAAAAACAGGCTGGTTTACAATACATGAAAGGGGTGAAATTTCAGCATTTAAAAACATCCACTTAGAATATGATTCTAATATGGAATTGTTGGGTCTCTACATATAGAGTTGGTCTTGACTTGCTCTACATTAACAAGTGCTATGAGATAAATCTGTTCTGATATGGCGCTATATAAATAAAATTCAATTGAATAGAAGTAGCTACATTAACATCTGAGCCTCATGAATTAACACAGAAATGTGCTGGAAGAGATACAGGATGTGTCTGCGTGTAAGAGTGGATAACAAATTCCTGAAGCACTGCCATTTTCCAGGTGAGCTACTACATCACATGTAATAATGGGGGATATTTATGTAATCCACGCTGGATTTTCTAAAGACCATATGCTTTATAATGGCCTGTCTGATGGAATTCAAAATCAGCTTGAACTCAAGCCAGCACTGACTGACTTGCAGCATTCCTGGCTTGTCCTCATGGTTACAGGCAGGGGAGCTTCATTCCCCCCCCTCCCGAGAACTTTACAGCCAGGATCAAGTGAGATTTAGTTTACAAAGTGGCCCTCGAGTCCTACAATGGGCACCAGAGTGCCTTAAAAAGAGTTCCATGTTAATGTTGCAGTGTGGGCAAGCTCCTGGCCTGCTGAAGGGCCCTTGAGCAAGACACAAAAATCACTGTAAGTTCTAACGCTAACCCTGACCTCTGCACGTGTGGATGGGAAGAGGAAGGTGTCCAGGGAGATTGGAATTATCCACAAATCCAAAATACCGCTCTAGTGAGTAAAATAACAAGGCAATTAAGTTAAATATTGTACTAGAAAATACTATTTTACAGCATTAAAATATTTTCTCACAAATTACTGAATTAAGTTTACCATCGAGAGGGAGATGATTTCAGAATATTTCCAATAAATCATGACATTTTGAGTTTTCCTTAATTTACTGTTATTTATTACTGGTGCTGGGGTCTGCATTCATGAATCAATTAATTAATTAAAATAACATTTTCGGGAAAATTCCTGAAACAGCATGAACTGCACTGCCGACAAACAGACTTACCCAAACTCCGTGGGGTCGAACAGTAACGTTTCCTCCACCAAAACAGAACCGCACACAAGAAGCTGGAGCTATATTTGACAAACTAAATGACACGTGCCTCTCGGCCTGTTAGAAAGAGGTCAAACTTCATCTTTTAGCAACTTTGTCGCGACAGCCCAACCACAACAACATTATGGTATGTCTGCTTTTGAGGCAAAACGCTAAACTTTGGTAAAGTTAGCTTTGGCTACATATCTAATGTTGACTATTCGGCACAGCGGTGAGCAAAAGTCAACTGAAAGTGTAAAATTAAGCTAACCGCAAAATACCTTATTTCCACGCTTTTCTCTCAGGCTCACAATAATGTCTTACTTCTGTGTCTGCCGGCAGTCCAGGACTGTTTCGCCATACTCGGGCTCCGGATAATAGCTCTCCCAGCCGACTTGAGGGCATCCATGTCGGGGTGTTTTAAAATGCAGAGTCTGAAGTTTGCTGGCGAGTCTTCGGGAGAAATGTTGTTGAGCAGACTGCTGATGGGGAGGATGGACTCGTGTTGCCTTCCCGTGCTGTCAGAAATACCGCAATCTGCGGATCCAACAGAGAAGCGATGCTGAATTGGGTCAAATGGCCCATTAGAGACCGATAAGGTTCAGGTAGTAGTTATTTCACATTCGTGTGGCTGGCTGGGTTTTGTGTATTTAAGCCAGTTACCCTTTGTTGCGGATTAACGCTGCTCAGAAAGTAGTCAGCCAAATCTAGAAAACGTATATTATTATACCAGCTATTGTAACCCCTAATTTGTGGACACCTTTTTTCAGGAAGCTATTATTTCATTACACATGAATGCAGCATCGTTGCTGAGCTGTGACATTTAGGTAGTGGCAGCCATGAAAGCCAGCCTGTCACCAAATTGAAAGGCATTTCCTGATTTTAATTTGCCTTTCAACTTTCTCTCGTCAGTTTTTCAAATACCATACAATTCTGTGAATAGGGCAACTTTTTCTGACTGCAACAACTGGTGGAACAACAGTTTTAGATAGAGGATGTCAACATGTTCCCCTAGCTGGAGGTGACAACAAGATAAACTACATGCTTGAAATGTATGCGAGTTGTTACATGGAAATGACATGCAGCTTCTGAATTGAGAAAGGTTTTTTTGCCAATAAATGTCAATTTGTACTCTCACAAGGTTCTTTTAATTTTTAAATCTCTGTCCTCTGGCAATACATTTCTTTGTTTTGACATCCCAAATGTTATGGACCACACTGTCACCATCTCCTGGTTTATTCTGGGTAAAAAAAAAAAAAAGCTTAATTTATAAAAAGGAAAACTAGACACACAGATCATGACACATACGCAGACTGAACAACTTGCATTGCCACCAGCAAGACTTTCTTTAATAGTGATGGCCAAAGTGGAAAGTGTGACACAGCCACCATCACTTTGGATAAAGAAATTAAACATGATGGAACAATGAAAAGAGAAAACAAATAACTTTTTTTTTTTTAAACCTCCTCTTCCTTCTACACACTTATAAAAGCAACTTGAGAACTGAATTCACAACACTAGAGCGATCCACAAAAAATACTTTTTTTTTTCCCCAGGTAGGCAACATGACAGCACAACATGGTCAATGGTTCAGGGGGTAACCTTTTCCCAACACAACACATTCACAGAATCCTTCCTGGTAGAAAAAATAGGAACTCAACTGAATATGGTGGGAAATATCAAGAAGGTGCCACTTAACAAAAGTCTTTTAACAA
This sequence comes from Gadopsis bispinosus, assembly GCA_036024995.1. Lineage (NCBI taxonomy): Eukaryota > Metazoa > Chordata > Actinopteri > Centrarchiformes > Percichthyidae > Gadopsis > Gadopsis bispinosus. The sequence continues at coordinate 7,786 of JAVQJV010061176.1, read as the reverse complement.
ATAAATAAATGTGTAAGGAACACAATCAGTCCAACTGACACCTGCACCGGTCACGATCAGCCCAGAACCTTGTAAACACAACACCTTTCCAAATATGTTCTAATGACAAAAAAAATAACAGCACTCTTTTGCAAACATTATGCTAGCTACATCGATCAAAGTATGGATGGAAACTGAACATCAACACTTGGCACTTAAGAACTGAAATGAAATAGACAAAGAAAACATTCCTCAGTAAGCTAATGTACATTGTTGTAAACAACTAAATGCCAACTCTAGGGCATGATACTAGACAATCTGTGTTTGGCCTACCAATACGGTGTCACTGTGAAATGACCAGTCCAGTCATTACCATGTCCAGTGTTATGTTTTCCCTTTAAGTCTGTAATATTGTGATCAATTTGTTGGAAAAAAGACTGAATGTGTCTGAGGTGACACTTTGAATACTGTGTTAGAAAAGATCAGAATGTGAGAAATCTTTTACTCCTGTGACAGAAAAGCAGGCAAATCAGAACTAGAGAGAAACACGGCTTTGAGGCTTGACGCTATTCGATTCCCAGGATCGTAAAGTATGTGGTTTTTGCATCTTAAAAAGACAAACTGCAAGGCACTGTAAAATCTGCAAATAATGGCAACGACCTGTTACCTCGACATCATTAAATCCAGTGAAGAATATGGCCTACCAGGTTCTAATTTGGTCCAGAGGAAAAGGAAAGGTGTCTGCAGCAAACAGGTGAACGTCAATACAACATTTTGGCAGTGCCAGGTCGAATCTAGCAGTAGAATTTTATTCGGAAACGACTGCATCTGCTTTGTCCTCTTACTAATAATCCTGGAGACTTCCCTGTTCCAGCATTAGGAGAACTAACCGTATTGGAATATCTAAAGAACACAGAAAATGCTTATCTGATCAATATCGCTATTTTAGAAAAAATGTACATCGTGTGTGTGTGTGAGTGTCACTATGTGGTACTTTAGAGTGCAAAAACTGTCAGGGGCTGGTAAACTCTAAAATAACCCAAACTGGCATGGAGAGCTTTACCGAAACAAAGAAAGCGACAAAGTTCTATCTGAGAAAAGTGGTGGTGTCAGAGTCACTTCTTGAGGGGCTGGTAGACTGAGGCGTTGGGGTCCAGGGAGGAGGGACTATTGTCCATGAACTTGGAGGAGTAGTGCGGGGTGACGGGGCTGAGGTTGCTGCCGTCTGATGAGTAGGACAGGCTGGGCATCACCGCCATCACCTCTGCTATCTTCTGCTTTAGCTCTGCAATCTCCTGCTCCCTCTGGTGGATCTGGCCTGAATGAGACAAAGGAAACTAAGACATTCATATCACAGTGTAGTGATAGGGTGACATTTGCCCCTGCAAACTGAATCCCTGAAAGATCTAGGATCATTTATAATGTTCCTGTAGAGGGGAGTAAAGAGAGTCCTTCATACACATTGGCATAGGAGTGGGCAATATGGATCAAAGCCTCTATCATAGTGTTTGTTATTTTATATTACAATATGGATATTTACCATAATTGTAAATTTTCTGGAAACTTAACGGAGTATAGTTAATGGATAAAATAACCAGACAGTTGTTGTTGCTTTTTTTGTTATTTCAGCAAATCAAAACTCTGACAAATCGAACTTCTTCATCACATCAATATAAAAATCCAGTATTGTCATAAAGTAGTCCTGATTGCTGATTTGCAACATTGCCTACAATGGGTTAATACACCCAGAGATATTAAAGTGGTTGGTACCACCGTATCAACAGTGTGGCAACATCTCTGATAGTAGACAAACTTATATTGTCTCGTGGTATACAGTTATATCACCCACCCCTGGGCTGGCAGTGACACACTATTTTAGAATGCAGCAGCTTGGCTTTTTACTGATTTTAACAGATGACATCAGATCACTCCAATCCTGGCTATAGTCAGGTGGGGCCCTTCCGGCTGTTCCAAAGTGAAGACTTTGGATGCTTTTGCCATCAGGGCCCCTCGGGTTTGGAACAACCTGCCTAAAGAGATAAGGCCCACACAATCAGTATCTTCCATTTTTATTGACTTGCTTTTATTTGATTTCATCTTTCCATTGTCTGTTTATTGCTCTATTTATTTATTGCATTGTCTATTTACTGTTTTGAATTATTTTCACTTAATCGATCATTCATTTTTATCTTGCTTTTGTTTTGCATTGCTTTACGGTTCGGCTATCTATTGTTATATTGCTTTCTGAGTATCCTGCTTTTGCTTTGTCTGTCAAAGCACTTTGTAAATTCTGTTTTTAAAATGTGCTATATAAATAAAGGTATTACTTATAAATTTCACAAGCTCAATATTTCATATTTTCAGCCACGTGCTGTACAGCATGAGGCTCTTTTACAAGCTAATGAGGCTAGTATTAGCTAATCTGCTTGTGTAGAGTTCATACTAATAGACTGGTAGCAGACATTGGACGTGTCACAGCAGGGAACAGGTGTAGCTGATAATATCAATAACAATTGCACTCCCTTAGTTTGTGCCGGCTCACTGTCATGGCTCGATGCTGAGCCATCATTAAGGAGATTCGTTTCACCTGAGCTTTTCCTGCTAAGACGAGTCAAAATGTCTGCTGTGAAAAAGGCCTATTCCATTTGGGTTACCTCCTCATTATTATGGCCACTGTGCTTCATTGATTAGCACCTCAGCATCCACAGAAGCTGTTGCGATATCAACATTATTATGTGACCCAGTCCCCACTACATTTCTTAATAACTGGTTTAATAGTATGCATCACGCTGTTAGAAAGATTATTAACCTATATTGTATTTAAGTAGCCATGTATCACTAGCATGTCTTGCTAATCACTGATCAGTCTCCAACCCTCTGGTCATTTTTTATGTAACCAAACATTTACACACTATTGATTTAGGGCACTTTAAGACGGATTTAAAGGTCAAATTTTGAATTTTTGCCTTTTAGAATATTTTATTCCTCTGACAAGTGCTCCATTCAAGAGCTTTCAATTCAATTCAATTCAATTCAATTTTGCTTTGCACGATGACCGATACTGCAGTACCGGTAGTAACATCAGTAAATCACTGCATCCCTAGGGTCAACAGCTACCTTGTGCTATCTCCAACTGCCTCTTGGCATCCCCCAGTGCAGAGAAGAGGTCTAGTTTGATCCTGGTCTCAGCACTCAGGCTGTTCTCCAGGTGCTGGGTCTTCTCCTGCATGGCCGACAACGCTGACATCAACACCTCTGTGTCCTTCTCGTTCTCTTTATACTTGCGCAGCTCCTGTATGTGACAGGAAGGGAGAGAGAAATGGAATTGGAAATCAGATAAAAACGGTTATGCCATAGTTATTTTTTTTCACTCACCAAAAACTATAAGCAACTAAACCATATTTTCTAAACAAAGCTTTTCCCGTGCTAAATGGTTGATTCAATCAGAAAGCACAGGCTGTCTGTCTATTTTACATTAATTACTCGAACTAAAATGGCACATTTTTAGACATTCATTAATTGCAGATTATGTATTTTATAGTCTCCTTAATGACCTCAGAAACACACATTCACTAAGCCAAAGCATTTATGTTATCAGCATTGAGTTGTGCCATTCCTTCTCACCTGACACTTGCCCTCCAGATCCCTAATCTGCTCCTCCTTAAGTTTCATGTCCATGCTGAGCTTCTTACACTCAGTCTCCAGCTCTCTGATACGACCACGCAGAGAGTCGGTCGACTCCACTCTGTCGGACAGGAGATACAAACGGCACTTTTAAGAGTAGGAAAAAGCAAAATATGTCAGAATCAACCGATAAAAGGAACAAAGACTTTCTGTGTACATGAGATGTACATAAGACTATCTTTCATTTCCTATGTGTATATTTACTGATTCAATCTGTTAAATTATTTGCTCGTTTAAATGAGGTGAAATTACAAGTTACATTTTGACAACACAAAGCTGGGCTGCTAAACACACTAATCTAATGAGCACCTGGTGGCAGCAGCTAATGCTACGGCTCTGGCAGCAGTGGCCTCTTCTATCTTCTTCCTCTTCTTCTCCTCGGCCAGCTGTTTCTCAGCCAGCGCGCGAGCCTCCTGCTCAGCCTTTAGCCTCTTCTCCAGCTGGGAGATGGTCTGCTTATCCTTCTGCTTGGCCTGGACGGCACTGTGAAGCCTAAAGTATGAAGGAGAACACAGTCAACTGGGCTGGATCATAAGATGAACACTTTGATCTAGGTGTGAGATAAAATGTTGAGAATTTGGGTTGTTTCCTTAGACACGATTAAGCTTTTATAATTCATCAACCCTCCCACTGCAGCCTCTGTCTTCCGTTTGGTTGTTGTTGTCATAAAACATGAATTATCTATGTAGTGTCAAATACGTCCTACTGTATTTGTTGATGTGACTGAAATGGCTGAAATCATGTGAACATGTGATCTAAAAAAAAAAAAAAAGCTTCCTTATGCAGAACCCTTTTTAGTCTATTCTTTAGTGACAACTATAACTCAAACCTAGAATCATCTTTATAAATACATCTCAGATTTAAATGGTTTAACCTTCAAGTTTGTTCACTGATAAAACACAACTACCATGATACTAACGGAGAAAGCAATGTTTGTGTACCAAGGCTTAGCCAGAGCCCTCTGAAGAAGGAGACAGGATCTGTTGTTACACAACCTACTAGTCACTGATAGAAATAAAGGTCATAGGCTTTATACCCTGTCAACCCCCCTATGCCTCAAACATAGCAGTTTTTGCGATGCGTCGTTTTCATAGGTGTCCCCTCACTCCAAGGTGCAGTGAAAATGACTGCTGTTAAGGAAAGAGGCAAGATGTGATGCTGATTTTATGGTAGAAATTTCAAATTATTTTACTGATTCGAATCCTTTTGCTAAGTTCAGTAGTCACTGACGATGTGGATTGTTCACGTTTTTTATAAGCTTGGTGATCGCATACAGTCAACAGTGAGGGGACCTCAATTGGTAACACGGTCAGGTGATTCAGTATAGTGAATTGAGTTTGAATATATTGCGTCAAACACCTCTTTTCTCGAAGGCATTCATAGTGTTGTATTTCTTTTTACATACATGAAAGTGGCAGAAGTAGCTGTGTGAAAAAAAAAGAAAAAATAATTAAATAAAAATGAGTAGGCCCTGCCTATTCTCTCACCTCCACACAACTGGCCAATCACGATATGAAGTGGGCGCGCTTGCCAGATTCGCGAAAATATCAAAAATTGTCACACCCCAAATTATGACGTCGGAAAGGTGTGTTGACCAGTCGAAGCAGACAGACCCCTTTAAGGCCACCCCAGGACCATACTAGAAGTGAGTGCTCTCACACAAGTTATGCCTTCAATATGCAAATCAAATACTCTCATTTAAATTACAACCACTGTGATTATTTCAAATTTGAATGACTTCTAACAATCAGCCATGAGCAATAGCCAATTCAAGCTGGGATATCAAGGACAAACAGAGAAAATACAGGAAGATTGAAAAAATAAAATGCTCCATCTGTTCTTGTTCATTTGTAGAGATCATGTTTTTGGCAGACACAGTCCTTAACTAACCAGCAAGCTACCTACGACAGCATACAGTTATGGACATGATATTTATTGCATAACAACTGAAGTAAGAGTGTTGTCAGATTTTATGAGAGTATACCATACTCTTGAGTATCCTGTACATATACCCACTTGTTCTGTAGCAGCTCGTTGTCCTGGCGGAGCTGGCTCAGCTCAGAGCGAAGGCTGCGGTCCTGGCTGCTCAGAGAGGAAAGCTGACTCCGCAGATCAGACTCCAACTGCCTGTTGGCCTGGAGATCTGCCTTCAGACGCTTCACGTCCTGCTCCAGCCTTTCAGAGAAGAAAAAGAAAAAAAGAGCCACAGGATCATCAATAGAAAGCCGCAGCCACAACAACATAGGCAAACAGTAGAGAAACATTTACCAAAGATGTAGTAGTTTGTATCCTTCAATCGAGTGTAAGAGTGAAACAGAACGCAAGAAAAGACACAACAAAACTGATGTTGGAAATACATTTGCAACTTCACATACCAGCAACAAAATGAGGTTAGAAGGTCCGTAAAAAAAACAGTACAACCATCTGTCTTACCGTACAAGAGCATCCGGCTTGCTCAGCTGGTTGTTGGGGATGCAGTTCTCTACTGGATCCTTCTGCCCCTTCCCTGCCCCCTTCTGCTTCCTCTCATTCTTATTGGCTGAGGAACCTGGTGGCACGCTCCCATTCGAAGAACTGTGATTCCGTGGAGACGAGTTGGAGATGTTACCCCCACCTCCACTGGCGTTTTTGTAGTTCTTCCCCGACCCCCCCATTTCCTCTTTAGAAGCAGTGTGTGTGTTGCTCTCGGCATGTATGTTTTCTCCTGCCAGGTTGTTATTTAGTCTCTTGGCCCCAACGTAGTTCTCTATATACTCTGTCTCCTGTAGTTTGGAGTCCAGTGTATGTATAATACTGTTGTTATTGATTCCAATTGTGTTTTGTTTTTTGCCCTCGCGCTCTTTTGCAGTATTGTCCCTCCCTTTTTCCCGGTACTCCAGTTCTGGTAACGGGACTGGAGTGCTTTTCTTTCCAGGAGGTGCTCCGTTTTGGGATATTACCGAGGGTTCTACCTCTGAGATCCCTTTAGCTAAAGCAGCTGGAAGAGAGCAAATGTAGGCGGCATTAGAAGATGTAGAAAAACATACAGGACAGAATTAACCAAACAGGAGACATATTTGGCCATAAACACAAATTGAATGATGGTCATTAACTGAGAGAAAACTGAGACTGGGAGAATATACATTGTTCTTTTGCAATTAACTTAACTTCAAATAACTGTGCTATAATAAACTTCACAAAGACAATTAAATTTACACAAATATATACAGTATTTACCTGCTGTATCACAATGTCAGACATGAGAACATTGAGAAAACTGACTGTATGGCCGTGGATAAATGTGGCCACGGAATTTGTTAATTCAGTAAATGCAAATTCCAACGCATATTACTACACCTGGTAATATTCACATCCCATAATACTGACAGTGGATGCCCTTTGTTCCATGCCCATGAGTGTCCAGAGTGTACAATTTTGATGCACAGTACATTTCTACTACCATCACTTTTGCTTGTTCAGTCCATTGTGTTTTACTTTGGTAATAAGTATTGTAATAAGTTTTGTATTTAATGTCTGTGTGTCTCACCCTCCTCTGCCTCCCTCTCCTGTCTCTGCAGCATCTGTTGCTCTGGCGGTAAAGCCTGCTGTAGAAGCTGCATGTAGAATTCATTCTCCTTCTGCACTTCCTTCTGTTTCCTCAGTCGCATCTTGTAGCTGACGTAGCTCTTAAAGCCGAAGCCCAGAGTCACCACTGGATAGCCGATACTGGGAGGTGAAGAGACGCACAATTCAGTCAACTTTTAATACAAGCATACCCATATCTGTATGATTATTTTTACCAGGGTAGGAAATTAACTTTTTAAAATGTGGACATATACCAGCCACTGACACATAAATGCCACTAGTCACTCAATAGTAAATCATTGTTTTGTGTCTGAAATCTACTAGCCATTTTCATATTTCACCAGCTAGATCACCCGGTGGCTGGCGATAATTGCCAACCCTGTTCACCACACACTGGACCTGAATAGGACCGACTCCAAACTACACCATGTTCTCACTCGGAGCATCCAGTTTAAAATGAAATAAGGGAATTTATGAGGCTGGTGCTAATTTCCACATGTGATTTTTACTATTTATCATGGGCATTAAATCAATAAATATATATATATATATATATATA
>JAVQJV010061172.1:0-18812 GCA_036024995.1 Gadopsis bispinosus | reverse complement strand
CGCTCACACACACACACACACACACACACACACACACACACACACACACACACACACACACACACACACACACACACACACACACACACAGAGTAACTCAGTCCGTCTGATGACACATGCACACTGTCGCACATCCCTGCAGCCCAGCTCCCGACACAAATAACAATTGTGTCCATTTTGTCAGCCGTCTCTCCGAGCTGAAGAACTTAAAATCAATAATGTACATAAGAGCCGTGTTTCATCAGGTTTTAATACACGCCCGATCGATATGTCCAGCCTCACTTCCAAAGATACAGAGCCCGTTGACAGTTTTTATTTTTTTTGTCAGTCAATCCCTCAAATTTTGAGACATGTCTTTAAATGACTTCATGTGCTTCCTGAAATGAGTAGCTTCTTGTCTTTAATCTTGTACATTGTAATAACTCACATTAGACAAGTGAAATTCAGCCAAAGTGAAGATGTAAACAAATCAACAGAAGTCAATTTTTCCAGAGAGTAAGTGTTGATAGCTCTGTCATTACATTGCAGACAATTCCTCGGCACTGCCCTGAAGAAGAAGGTGTAGAATGATGGAGTGATGATAGATAGATGTGGCCAGGGACTTCTGTTTCTCTGCGACCTTTGACCCCCACCATGCCATGCCTCCCCGTCTGTAGCTGCTCATCAGCAGCCTGCAGAGTGGATACCAGCATGACGACGCATGATGGACACTGTCCTGCAGACACACACACACAGCTAAATTTGTGTCTCAGCGCTCAGATGTGACAAACACGTGCGCAAACACCAGGGACAGATTTATGCAAATGTCAAGACGCAGATATAAACACACGCTCGGCTTCCTGGTTCAGTCTATGAGGTCGTTGGAGGTCAGGTCTAAGGCTGTGTGAGTGTGTGAGTGTGTGTTTGCTGGAGGATTAGCTCAAAGACAGACAGCCTGTCCCTGAACCCTCAGGCCTCCCACTGTGACCTGCTGACCCCCCCCCCTGCACAGGACCCTGGACTCTGATAAACCCTCACAGCTCCACTCCTCTGGATCACCAGAGAGGCTGATTTAAGGGTCTGATACTGCAGACCACCCCGTCATTCAGTCTCCCTTTTCGCCCAATAAGCGATAACAAGCGATCAGGATGTGGTGATGTAAGAAAATAGATGAGTCAGAGTTGAATATTTCCACAAAACAGAATTTTGAAAGTACTTATGCCACACTATAAAATAAAATTCTTAAAGTAAAAAATAACAAATAAAAAGTCTTGCATTGAAAATAAATGTAGGCAAAAGTAAAAGTATGTAAGTATAATCAGGAAATAAAGCATTAAAAGTAAAAGTACTCAGAAAAATGTCCCCTGTGACTGTTATACTCTTATTTATTATACCATTAGATTATTATTACTTATGCATTATTAATATACAGATTTTACTGTTGGGGTTTGTTTAACTAGTTTGCATCAGACTGTAACTTTTTTCCATTATGAATTCATCTGCTGATTATTTTCTCCATTAAATTGTTTGGTTTGTAATAATTCTGCAAATAAAGAGAAATTAAAATAATAAGAATGAAAAGCAGCAAATCCTCACAGCTGAGAAGATGGAGCCATGAAATTTGCTTTTTTGCTTTAAAAAATGACTTAAAAAGGTGATCAATTTAGTTACCAATCCATTTCAATCGACTAATTGATTAATCAGCTGTGCTCGTATATACTGTTGGGTAGTTTGATTTATAGCGAAACATCACATTTTATAAGCTCTTCATTTGTTTTGTATGCAAAAATCTTAATTTGTAAAGTAACTAAAGTACCTCAAAAAGTGCAGTACTTGAATAAATGTACTTAGTTACATTCCGGCACTGGTTGTGTATCAGCGTCTGTCTGATAAACTATCTCACAGATCCTAATAGAAGCTCTGCAGCCCATTAGTGAGCCACAATTAGAGAACGTCTAACTTCTTAAATTAGTGAACAAGTGAACACAGCACCCCCACTACATTATCAACACTCTGGTCTTCACAGCCCAACACCTCTTCCTCTCCCCCTACAGGAAAAGCTGCTCTGGATAAAATATTATTAGAAAAACTGTAACATGCAAATCCGTTTTAATTTTGCTAATACAATATATCTTGGGGGGGAAATTGTAAGACTTGAATAATCAAGTATTATACAGTATAATTGGGCTTTGGCACTTTCTTGTATGGATTCAGGATTTTTCTCCAGAAGAAGGTACTTTTTTCTGGATTTCATAAAAAACAAGTGGAGTCCACTTATTCAAGTGTGATACTGTATCTCAGGGGAAACTCTGACACCACTGGGTCTGAATAGCATATACAGATAACAGTATATACAAAATTATATATTTACCTGCTAGAAAAGGGCAACATTAAAGATCAATAATTTGTGTCTGACTGACATAGTACTGCACATAAAAATTATTATAATAGCTGCAGCACCTGCTGTCCTGGCTGCCCGATTTGACATTAACGGGCCTGATTTAACTGCAGCACCAAAAGGTTCAATTAAAAATGGCGACAGGAATTAGGACGAAAGTGCAGACAAACAGAAAATAAAGTCTTTACAGGCAGTTTACCAAGAGAGAGGGGTGTCGAGTATTATGGAACAGGCAGGCAGGCATAAATGGCAGGATGAAAAAGCAAAGAAAATAAATCAATAACGTCTTTTTTTTATATTTTTAACTGTCTTGTCGGCAGGGTCAGGCTCTGTCTGTGGTCTTTTGAAGGACACGGCTCCTCTGCTTGTCTTATCTGAGCGCGCTCTGAGTGGTATGTAACGCTAACAGTGACGGCCTGCTGTCCTCTCACCCTTTCCCAGGGAGGAGGGGCGGACTGGGCCGGTCTGGATCACTCCGTGTGTGTTGTATTTACAACTTTTGAAAATGAAAGTGAGTTTTTAAGTAGGAAAGAGAAGGCTTTGTGTATGAGTGAGAGACAACCCAAGTGTGTGTTTGATGCAGGGCCGGCCTCTGTGCACGTGTGCGTGTGCGTGTGTGTGTGTGTGTGTGTGTGTGCAGGATGGAGAGTGATGGTGCTCTGGTCCATACTGGGACGACTGGGATGGTGTTGACAGTGCTTTGCTCTCTCCATATTTGTACATGGTTAGTGTGTTAAGATGTAGCCAAGGAGCTGAGAGATAAGGAGGGAGGTCTGGATGGTGTGTGTGTGTGTGTGTGTGTGTGTGTGTGTGTGTGTGTGCGTGTGTGCGCGTGTGTGTGTTCACATGCTGAAGGTGCTTTGTATGTTTTATTTTTATAATTGTATGACTTTTATTTCCCCCTTCATTTGCGGATCGGAGCGCTGAACCTTAATGCAGGTTTTTATAAAAACTCCAGGCATAAATGACTTCCTGTTTATCGGCCAATGAGACGACAGAGCTGCAGATTGTCATGGCGCGCTGTCAGCCCTGATCTCATTAGCAGGCTGGATAAGAGACATGAGGCGACGCAGAGAAAGGGAAGCGGAGAGCAAATGATTACTGGGGTAATAACAAGGGGGAGAGAAAATACTCAGATTACTTTTGGGAATTAATTGGAAACAGTTTTCAGCATTTACTTGTTCTATATCATTTTAAAGACACACAGGAAACAGGAAGTAAAAAGACCCTAAATAAGTGATTTTCTGTTCATTCATTGTGATAGTGACATTATGAAAAATTGTGCTTTTCAAGAACATCATGCTCACAGGTGAGTACAGGAATAACAGGGTTTATTTTAGACGAGGCACAAGGAAGATAGTGATTCGAGTCAGGCGGATCCGAGAGCCGGGTGACACTGAGGCTCGACACGCCAGGGGAGTCGCAGCTGGCAGATGAGCAGGCCGACAGGCAGGCAGGCAGGCAGGCATGATCAGCATAACCCTGGAGCGATTAACCTCGTGCAAAACACACACAAGAGCAGACGCCACATGAGCACGAAGTTCACACAAGCGAGGGTTAATACGTATACCACCACTAGGGTAGGTGCAACGATGTGGACGATGATATACTGCAGACTGATGAAGTAGATGGGAAGCGGGTGTGCGCAGGGAGACTTCAGCCAGGGGCCACAAACAACAACAGGAAAAAAAGCCTAAAACCATGACAGTAGCATGTCTGAGCCATTCGGTTTTTAGCAGGTTTAGGTGGTGACCTCATGTAACTGCCGTCATGGCTCCGTCAGCTGCAAACACCTGTGCAGGTACGCGAGGCCTTTAGCGACGGTCTAGCGGCAGTCACGCTGAGACGTGAACCACCGTTTTGTTGAAACTGTTTTTAAATTGGACCTCACAAAGACACACAAACGCTCACTCACACAGTATTCGGTCAGTAATTGGGGGATACGGGAACTGGTCGTAAATGGCGGAGATGGATTCTGGTTAACTTATTTACCCATCAGGCTCTGCTTCCCAAAGCCTCAACGCTTTCTTTTTTTTTTTTTTGTTTTAAAAGCTTTTTGGAGTGATAAGCCTGCAGTCCTCCCTCCCCGTGGGATGGATGATGCTGTTGTCACGGCAACCCTAGGACCACCCACCACCTCCAGACACACTTCCCCTTTTTTGGTCCGGTGATGTCATTCAAGGCACGGAGACAGACGGGGGCCACGGCAGGACACAAGCGTGCATTCGGAGACATTCAGGGATTCAGAGACATGGAGGACATCAGAGGTTTTGTGGGGAGTCGTGGATGCACAGCGGATGTGGGAGGGGGACTGATAAGGGGGTCCAGAGACCATGAGTGGGGTGGGAGCATCCCCCTCATTGAGAGCTGACAGACAGACAGACAGACAGGATACAGTAGAGAGACGCAGATTCTATCTATATTGTAGTGATGCTTTTATCCTTCACGTTACTCAACATAGACACACGGCGACGGGAGTTTCCTGGATATCTACCATAGGTTTAAGTTGTGGCCACAACATCAGTCCTACCTAAATCCTGAGAAGTCATGTCTTTTTTTCCTCATCAGTTTGGCACGACGGACGTACCGAAGATTCAAGTTTAAAGCTATGAGAAAAATGAATGGGACTAATAATGGGCACCAGAAATAACTGTTCTGTTCAAATCAACAGTTGTCAGGTTTATGTATTCTATTATTTTCTATTCATATCTCAGGTTAAGTTACATTTATATACTGATTGTGGCTTTATGTAGCACTCCATCATATAAGGATATATCAAAGGACTAAAGATAGGACTAAAACACACCACAAACTAACGTTTTGGTCACACCAGGTGGAGTATAAGTTAAGATAAATCTTTCTTAGGCCGCCAGTTGGGAAATTGCCGTGTGAGCATCCCAACACATGACGTGTACGTTTCTCAAAACACCAAGAAACATCTTCAATCATCTGTGGAAGAAAGATGAATACCGGCCTGAAGGTAACACGTGAAAGTTTCAAGAAGTCGAATGTGGTGGTAGGTACAGTGCACGTATCTCCTGCTGGCCAGGCTACATGCGGTGCCCCTTTTGGGTCGTGAACCTTTAACTTTTCCTGTGCAAATACATCAAATGTGATTTTGTTTGGAATATAAAGTCACCTTTCGCCTCTTCTCGTCTTTTCACATGTTACCTGTCATGTCACGTTCACGTCGCGTCACTTCCATTACGTTGCATCACATTGTTTTATGTCACACGTGTTATAGATCAAAACATAAAACAACGCGCAGTAAGTACATCCACAACATTAGATTTCGTATAGCTGTCATCATCACGTTAGCAGGTTTTATTTGCCACTCAGCAGGTCAATTAAATGTGCACCATTATGTTCTTTTTACATGATAACGATATAATATATAAGGTTTAATTATAGTGTAGCATGTATCACAATCAACAACCGTACATTAAACATTTTCACAAGAAAAACAAGATGTTTTGCAATATTTAATTAGATTGTTTAATTAGGTGTCTCTTTTTCCGACATGGACCGAAAGCTCTTAAAAATGCTAATTATCGTTAACAGTCTGAACAGTCGGGGGCCAGCAGAGTTCAGTTATCAGCTGATAGAAATGTGTAACGCCTGCGAACAGCAGTTCCTGTAACAGACCTGCCAAAGGAGATCTGCTGTTTATCTCGCTGATAGGCCAGACTCCTGGAAGAAAGTGTTGAGAACAGCAGCGTCTTATTCTGTCATTTCACACACACACACACACACACACACACACATATATATATATATATATAAATATATATATATATATGACAGAGTGATGCCACATGTGATGAGCTACAAGGAGGCTGCTGATGGAAAGCAGTGTCAATGTCTGTGGTTGGTCCAGAGGAAAATAAAAAATAATAGTAGTATAAAGGGGGAAAAAAGATGACTAAAAAGGTTTTGTCAAAATATTTTGCAGGAAAAAACCATTGACACCCCTTTTCAAAATGAAATAAATGATCTGTACAGACTAAGATTGAATATTGAGAAACGAGATCCTGGTATTTACTGGAAGAAAAAAGATTCTTTCCAAAATCTGCACGCTGGCTCCGAGCAAATATGCCGATTACTAAACCGCATTTATGCTACCACACAACTTTTTCAGTTTCTTCCGATTGTGGTACTTTTAATGGTAAAATGGCAGCTTACGGCGGAGCAACATGGCGCGTTAATCAGATATCAGCAGGTGGAGCACTGAAACTGAACGTTGAAACTTAACATCCAGCATCTGCTGTCCCTTAAAACACTGACATGTGATGGCCATTGTTCCAGTGGAAAATTTACTACATCTGATTTATATTGAAGTACAACATCAAAAAATGTGGAATAAACACCGCTGATGATCAATTAGCCTGCAGCTCTGTATGTAAAGAGTAACTTAACTGCAGGCCTCCCTGGTAGGTGTGGCCACCTGTAAGTGAGCACACCTGTGCTTCACCACAGAAAGGAGCAAAGAGGCAAAAGACAAGATCTTTAGGAGGTTGACAACACGGCTAATGAGCAGCGATGGCGTGTCTCGTTTTGGAGTGTCCAGCTCTGTGCTTCCTCAAAGGTCGGCACTGCCACGACTGCTCGTCGTCAACAGCGCAAAGTTGCGCGTCAAACGAATCCAGTTGAAATGAGTTGATTTTTCGCGGTTTGGCAGCAGTGACATTTGTTTGATCTATTTTCTGTGTTTTTGTCTTGCACCTAACAGAAGATATCCACATCGAATCTAAGCACCAGCTCAACGAGTAGCGTGAAGTGTAAAATGGGTCATGGGGTCAAAACAATGGCAGACCGATGGGGAGGGGACGTAGGAGGGACGGAGGAGAGGAAGTAAGGAGACGAGGGGGAGAAGCAGAGACAGTAGGGACTCTGTCTGTCTTGTTCTGAAGGTGGAAACAGGGTTGTGTGTTTTTCCCACACTGGTGATAGAGCTATCTGCGTCGGTCCCAGTCATCCTGGCAATGCCGACCCCCCCCCCACCGCAGCCCTGCATGGCTTACAGGCTGTCCTCAGGAGGAGCCAGCCAATAAAGATAAGCTTGACGGAGGAGCCAGCCAATAAAAGATAAGACCAGCGGCATGCCTGTGACTTCCTCACTGATCTTCCTTCGGCAGATACAAGGCCTCCGCGCTGATACGGCCGGCGTCTCGCTGCCATCCAGCGAGAGAACCCTGCGTACGCTGCTCACGTTGCGGCATTTTAGGCAAATGAAACAGGACTTTGTTTTGAAGCTTGTCTTTCAAACCGCAATCTTCTTCGTGTACAGCCAGGGCGTCATTTTGGTTGTTTTTGGCTATCATTCCTATCAGTTACGACAACAGCTCCATAATGGAGTCCATTAGGGCTTCGGCCATCAGATAGGCTTTCAAACAAGTCAACTGTTTAAAATAAATGCTTCACACGATTAGAGTCAAATGAAATCAATATGGCCTAAAATCGCAAACCACAAATCTGCACAACAGAAAGTGTGCAAAATCATTAGAGCCTCTGTGTGGATGAGTAGCTTAGCATTGTCGAGTACAGCTGAAGTGATTAGTTGATTAATGGATTAGTCCCTTGACAGGCTATTGACAACAATTTTGATAACTGATTAATCCATTAAGTCACTTATCAAAGACAATCGCCTCTCACATGTGAGGATTTACTGCTTTTCTCTCTATTATTTCACTGAATGTCTTTGGGTTCATGACGGTATAAATTTGACAATACAGAATCCACCGCGAGCGCTGTCCCTTAGCGTCTCTGCTGTAGGTTGTGTAGCTGGAGTCTTGAGTGATCCTGTGCCTCGCACGGTAACGTGATTTGGGCAGCAGGACGTGAGCGCGACAGTTGGAGGTGGAAAAACAATTAACCACACAAACAGCAGAAAGTGTGTCACCGCTTTTTGACTTCATTTACTCCCGCTGTGACCCTGTGTCGGGGGGCGGGGGGGGGGCTACCACAGGAATCCACATTTGCTAATCTGACAAATGTTTAATAAAAGGCATTTTCCACTGTGCTCCAATTTCTTTCCTAATGGCCACTAATTGGAAATATACATTGGACATTGGCACATGAAGACAGAGGAGACGTCTTTGAGCCAATGGAGATAAAGTGTGTGAGTCCTGCTCTGTCTCACACACACACACACACACACACACACACACACACACACACCTCCCTCCACCCTAACAGCACCCTCAGCGAGCCCCCCTGTTCTCTAGTCGCTAATGACGGACAGCTGAAGGCACACTCCTGGGGCGCCAATCAAATTTGCAGGCCTGTAATTGGATTACGGCGGGCAGGGGGGAGGGCTTTTATCTCTCCCTCTCTCTTGTTTGTGCTCTTGTCTGCGGGTGAATGATGGACAAAAGAGCGGCCTGTCAACGTTAACTCGAGGCTGACAGAGGGTGTGTGTGTTTGTGTGTGTTTGTGTGTGTTTGTGTGCGCTGATTGTTTAGAGGTTTGCGAGCTTCGACGGCTGCCGAGTGTAGCGACATGACTTTGTGTGGGTGCGTTTTGGCTTTATGTGCGTGTAATGCATCCATCTGTGTGTGTAGATCTGTTTGTAGGCATGTGTGTGTGTGTGTGTGTGTCGGTTTGAAGCAGGCAAAGAGCTAAACATCACTTAGCTCATTGCCTCGTCTCTGTTGCCTTTTCACCGGAGCTCAACACCAGAACGACACAAAGGCAGCTGTCCCCCGGCCAAGCGTCCTGAAGGAGAAAAGAAGAGAAGATGACAAATCACATACACAATAAAGCAAACAGAGGCGCTCTGCTGAGCGAAGGCGCTGCCGAAGAGGCAGGTGGGCCTTTCTCCAGAAATCCTATTTGCTTCTTGGAGAGTGAAGAGCGAGAGGAACGCTAACGAAGTGCACGCCAAAAACACACAGTGTGCTTGCTGCTGTACCACTGATTGATAAAAAGGGTGGAGGCTCTTTGATCACGCTATCAAAAGGGTGCCAACAGTTTACAAATCCGCAAAACATTACTGCCAAAGATCTTCTGCTGTAATTACACACTTATCCAATCAAAAAACCTCTTCCTATCATCTCAAGAATGATTAGGATGATAGAAAAAGTTTCAATAGGTCAGCAAACTGCTGTTATACAAGTACCAGCTTACACACACACACACACACACACACACACACACACACACACTAAACAGACGTTCAGGTGACAGAGAGATACAATCCAGGCAGCAGGTGACTGTGTGTTTTTGTGTACGTGCACCTGTGTGTTTCTATCCGTGCGTGTCCTGTAAATACACTGTGTGTGTGTGTGCGTGTGTTCAGACGTCATCATTACTGTCATGTTGACAGCAGCACACACTCGCGTCGTGCTGAGCAGAGGCGTCTGAGCAGCCTCAGGGTGCGCCTGTGTGTCAGCGGCGGCCGGTTCATCGAGCCATTACTCCGATTAGCTCCTCGGTGTCTCTGCTGCAAAGCCAGCGTGGTGGTCAGCATCCATTGGCATCATTCAGAGGAAGCGGACAGGAGGCTAAAATGTGTCTTAGTTTCTAATGTCTAAAGAGAAATCCTCCATAAAACATTTTTCTTCTTCGTGCTTTTCACATGCAGGTTTTCTTCCAGCAGATGTAATAATTCAGCAGCGGTCCGGTTCTGAACCCGACCTTTCACTGTCCTTCAGGACAACCCACTCTTGCACAAATTACATATTTTGCATTAAGAATTATATTTTGTGGAAAAGGGGATGAATCTACACAAACACGCATTTTCTTTTTGGACATTAAGATGTGAGAATGTGAATTTGACATGAGCTATTTTTGTAAGGGAACCTGGAATCCAAGTTTTATCCTTCCATATTTACATTTTCAGCTTGATTTTCATTATAATGTGCTTTAGGTTAACACAGGACTTTACAACTTAAGACTAAGAACTTAAACCGTGTAAAAATAGAAATGATAAAAAAACTTGATTTATATAGCACCTTTCAAAACAACATTACAAAGTTTGTTACATGGGAAAAACAGAATTTAAACAATTCGTCACCACAGTTAAATTAAATCGAGTACAGAGAATGAAACAGAACAAAATATCCAAAATACAATAAAATAAGACAAAAACAGCAAAACATTTATAAAAACATACTAAACATACTGGAACAGAAAGAAATTCCTAACATTAATAAAAAGCTATTTTAAAGAGTTGATTTAAAGCAAGTTATTGATTCTGTCAGCCCATGCTATTTCCTGTATCTGATCTCTAAATTTAAAGCTGCATGAATCAATATGTTGATATGAGCTGTGGATAAAATGACAACGTGTGATGAGAAAGGTGTCACTCTTAGCATGATCACTCAGAGCGTTTTAGTGTTTATTGAAATTCGCCTTCTGGTTTCATGGACCGCAGCTTCGCTGTTGTGGTTCACTCCCACGGCTCTCATCAGCGTAATCTTTGACCGCAGCAGACTGACGTTTTCAGCGCTGATAAACACCACACTTCTCTACCTGCTCAGCACCAAACAGACGACAGGCGACATTAGAGAGGACTATCTGAACATGGAGCAGCAGTTAGCAGCAATACAGCTTAAAACATTAACTTGACGTGCAAGACATCAGGTAATGATGATCTTTATTATCGAATGATGTATCAGCTATTTTATTCAATTAATCATTTACTGTATAAAATTATCCAAATAAAATGACAGAAGTTCCTCACAAGTTACGGCACCAGAGCCAAGACTGATTTCTTATTTTGTTCAACTTTGAATGTTACATAAAAATTAAAAATTTCTTAAGATTTTATCATCACTGTCCTGTCAAAACTAGGAATCTCCATAATGTCAAATTTTGATGACCTAACAACAACAACAACCCAGTTTTCAGCATTGGGAAAAAGCATATGCAGATTATTCAAGTAGGAGACCCATTAAAAGGAACATTTAATCTCTCAAAATCACCAATTCACTGGACACCAAACACGTTATTCTTAATTTCATACATAAAATATAAAAATTCACATCATATTTTCTAGTTTAGCTCATGGACCTATTCGATTAAATCGATTCAGCACTGGTTATGTGAATGCAGTTGCTGAAATGTGGGGCCCTGGATGACCGACAGCAGGCACGCTTGTCACCCATCATGCTGCCAGTTGGTGTTCGGCTCTGGAGACGCTCCGTGTGGGAACGGTCTGGAAAAGCGCGCCCCTATCAGCGCTTTCACACCGGGTTCCTGTCGCCTTCCTCAGCCGACACCAGAGAAGCAGCCAGAGCCGAGAGCGTCACAGTGTGAAACAGACCTGCTAACTCATGTCGCTGGCTGATTAAAGGCTGCAGGGGTCTCCGAATCATCCAGGAGGATCTGGAAAGAGTCCCACATTACACTGGAGTCACTGCCAGCGTGCCCTGGAGCAAACCACCCAAAGGAAATACAAGTCTTTAACTGCCTGTAGTACTAAAATCATAATTATGTCCCTCACTGATCATTTCCTCTCTTGTATTCTTATTGTTTACACTTTGTCTAGCTGTGGCTGATGACAAAGAGGTAATAATGATTCAGGGTTAATACTTGACACGCCGTAGATATCAGAGTGCGTTTTAATTTATAGTAAAACGTCGTATTTCACCCGTTGACAGCCCCACTGCAACACCACGTGTCTGCCAACAATTCAGCCTCTGTTCCACGCTCGAACATTTACGTACGAACTCGAACTTTCTATCAGATTTGCTGACTCTTTGGACAGTTTGAAGCGGTTTCTAAAAAAACAAAAAAAAGCAAACATACATGGACCCTAAGGTCTTTTTTATTGCCATACGTGTCAAGCGCACACACACACACACACGTGAAGGTTACACACACACATGCAACTGCGTCCCACGGAGGAATTCTTCTTCTGCCTTTAACCCATCCCTGCCGTCCTTCCTCCCAAGGACGGCCTGGAGCAGTGGTCAGCCTTGATACGGCGACCGGGGACCAAGTCCAAGTGCTCTGCCCTGTCTTAGTCAGGGACAGGACACAGAAAGGTCTGGTCTCCCCAGGGGGATCGAACCCAAGACCTTCCTGCTGTGAGGCAACAGCACAACCACTGAGTAACAAGGCACCAAAAACACTACTGTCAGAAGTGGGATTCGAACCCACGCCTCCAGAGGAGACTACGACCTGAATGTAGCGCCTTAGACCGCTCGGCAAGCCGTTATCGTGTGAAGCACTTTGTGACGGTGTGGTTTCAAAAGTTCTATTTAAGTAAATAGTTTTTTAGAGCACAGTCTGATCACTGATCAATGAGGTAGGTATGTCAATAATATATAATATAGTCAATAATAATCTAATAATAAAAATAATAATAATACAATCTGTACAGCATACGACACCATCTGTCCTCAGACACTTTATTCGAATTAGTAAAAACTCACCAAAAATTACTTTGTCATGAGGGAAGAAATGGAAGAAACCCAAGGACGAGCAACAGAGGAGGGATCCCTCACCCAGGACGGACGGACAGGAAATAGATGTCGTGTGCACAGAATGAACCGGTGTAGTAAAATTACAGTATGAACAATCACGATGACCAACTTATATCGTAAATGTGTGTGAAAACTCTTCCCACAATCACAGCGAACCCGTTGGATCACATGAAAGTTACTCTTTAAAGGAAAAAGAAACCTATACTATTTTGTCACTTTGAACAAATTTGACATTCATTCCCCAGAGACGTTAACCGTAACCACTATATATCTAAACCCCAAACCTTAAACTCGACCTAAACCTGAAGGTCACCTGAACCAAAAGCTTTAAAAAGTCTCAGCTCTAAATCTTTTTGCCACAACATTGGAGGTGAATCCCGTTAATCTGACTGTGTGTAAGTTAAACACTCAAACCAGGCCGCGCGAGAGGCCGTCTGATTTATTCATTTCGATCTCTGCATTTATTTTGAAGACTAATTTACCAAAATTTGTGTTGGGACGGGGCTACAGAGAAATCAACGAGCGGTATCTGATGCGTTGATCCGAGCAGGAATCCATAAATGAACACAAAGGAAACATGGCGGCTGACTTACAGTGGAAACCCAGAGAGAACGGGAGCTGGCAGGCCACAAATAGAGACGTGGGCGTGTCTGTATTTAAGGTGCCAGTGTGCCTTTGTGCTCGTGGATGTTATTTTGCTGTTTGTGTACGAGTGCGTGTGCTTTCCATGTGTGTGTGCGACCGCAGCCAAGGCGTCTGGATGTTGCTGAGATCTTCCAGAGCCCCGGAGCAGAGTGCCTGTCCCTCAACCACGCCGGCTCTGAAACACACTCGAGACAAGTTAATCCTCCAGAGCTCGGTTTTATCTGAACCCCCCCGCCCCCCACCACCACCCCGACTCCTTCACTCCCTCCATCTCTGCCCCTCGTTCACACGTTCCCTCCGTCTTCGGGCCCTCCCCTCCCCTCCCCTCCCGCCGCGTGATCGATCGCGTACTTTGCTAGCACTCGTTCAGCCCTCCATTTGTTTCACCGCAGATTAGAAACACCTCCATTTCTCAAACTGTCCACGTCCACTTCCTGCAGCAAACATCTTTATGGGGTTAACAAAGTGTGGGGCTTTCACTGCTTGTTGCAGCTGCACTGTGTCATCAACTGTGCTTAGCTAGTTCAAAACTTATCTGAGGTTCAACTTTTGTTTTTCTGTTCCAGCCTTGACTTTATTTTAGAGTTATTTTTTCAACCACTAGCAGCGCTATGGAGCATTGATTTTACGAGTGTGCCCTATAGACTGTATATAAAGATGGGCACTGCGTATATAATAAGACAGGAGGGGGCGCTGCCGCTCAGCCTTCAATTCAATTCATGTTGCACTTATCAGTGTCATGAACGGCATCCTTTCTACATTATACAATACAAATTCTTTATTTACTACAGATTGAAATAACATCAGAATACAACTTTTAGTGCAATGAATACACGGTTACAATAATGGGTTTTACCAGCAATATCCGTCACGTCACCGACGGCAATCCGTTATATCGATCGTTTGTGTGCTTCGTGAGTCGCCCCCAAATTGCTTGTACAATATGAGACCTTTCATTTCAGTTGATCGACACCGGCAGCCATCAGAGAGCAGCTTTCGTGTGAGAGTCTGAGAGGCACAGTTCACACACAAACTTCAGTTTGAAAATGGCCGTGTTTGCACTGAGCCACCCAGCAGTGCCTGTATCTCTGCTAAATGACACGACTCTTTACTGCCTTTCATGTCTCACAGACACACAACGTTTCTGGGTTAAACCCCGAACACCTCGTCCTACGTGACCGTTGCTGCCTGTCGAGGTGGAAGAAGAAGCATCAGCCTCCATCTGCAAAACATTTACACAATATTTAACGGAAAGTTGTTGTTGGTTTTTTTAACCCTTTTTTACTCTTTTTTTTTGTGACCAAATGTTTTTGTTAAGTGTATTGTCTAATTGTGTTTGTATTGTATTATTGTCGCTGAGGACCCCCTGATGGTACATCTCAAGGGCTTAACTCCTAATAAAGAAACGTGTGACTTTCATTAATCACACCGTTCAGTCAGACTGAGTCTTGGAATCATTTTAACTTGACGTCTCTGAGCCGAGCTGCAGCTTCAGCTCAGGACATCGATCAAAGACAAATTTGTCGGCTTGTGACCCCTGCGGCAATTTCCCAGCGGCCACAGCGGGTGCATGTCACATTTCCAGGACTTTTTCATGACCTGAAAGCTGCATTCAAATTCCAGGCTTTCCAGAATGAGTGGAAACAATGTGTTTCCACTCATCCAATCCGATCGAGACCTTCCAGCCCTGGAAACCTGCCGCTGCCACATCTTCTTCAATTTCCAACCCAATTGCTCGTCACCGAAGAACCAGCCTGTGTTTTTCATCAAAACACACTCTGTGCAGATCCGTGCTTTCCCTCTGCCTGACGACAGCTTATGGAAGAAGGATGGGTGGATTAGTGGCACGGCCCTCGTGTCTGCTCGTCCAAAGATAGGTCACGTGACCCGGTGACCTATCCTTCTGCAGAGAGCGCTGTCTGTCAGCGCAGACCGGTCGGGGATGCAGAGCTCGGCATCAGTCTCTCTCACACCGTCCCAGAGCTGGATGCCTGAGGATTAAAGTGTGTGCTGAGTGGTAGATCTGTTTTGTTTCTCTAATGCGCTAAGTACTTGTGTGGAGCGTAGCTGCACGTTTGGGGGGAAATTCTTTAATTTTTTTTGCAAGATGTGGGTTTAATGATATTAACAAGTGTACATGTGGGTGCGATTGTGTGTGAGCCTATTTGTCAGGGTGTGTGTGTGTGTGATTGTGTGTTGTTGTTTTAAACGGCAGATTGACTGTATAAGTACCTGGGAATTCTGTCAGTAATAAATACAGTGAGGCTTAAGTGTGTGTAAACATGTCTGCAGTACCAGACTGTGAAACGCTCTCCTGTGGATGGAGGGAGTTGGGAAACTACAGCAGGTTTAGTGCCACATATATCTGTCTCTCTGATGTTTTTTTATGTATGAGAAAACCAATAATAAAACTAATACTCACCTCCATTTACACATGACGATATCCTGCGTGAGTCTTAGCTCTCTGGTTTCTGGCTTTAGGTTGCTCCTGGTCAGAGGTATTGAGTAGGACGTCCAGATGTGTTTCTCCTCTGTGTTAGCAGAGTTAGCAAGAAGGAAAAAGAAACAAATCGTACCTCAGTGAGAGTGAAAAATCAAATGACGTGTTTGAGATCAAGTACTTCCCTCAAATGTTTCCAAGCATTTCGACGCAAATCTTAATGCACCAAAATTCTTCAAGAAATAAGCAACGGGCTTAAAGTACCTCGCGGACCCATTAATACACGACAGAAAGAAAATGCACTCACGACTGCCAGGTTAATTAATGCCGTTTTGTTTTCAGTATCCAAGCAAAAATGTCATTTAATTGTCATTTGATTCATTTAAAAACCAATAACACCGACAAGACTTTTACTTTCATTGCTGCAGATTCGCTTATTCTGTGGTAATCTGTCCAAATTCATAATTCTCAGTGTATAAGCACATCAGGCTCTGTCTTGTACTTCAGCGGGGGGCGTTATAATTTCTGCCAATGCCTCATCAGTTAACGAGGCTACTGATGTTTGTGAAGAAAAATTAGCAATCTACGGAGAGGATTTATTTAATTCTATTTTCTATTAGTATTCTTGACTTGCTTTGTATTTGCTTTTTTATTTTAAATAGTGTAGTTATTTTTCTCTAATATGCTTATTTATGTACTAATATACCAAAGCAAAATTCCTGGTATGTGAAAACCTACTTGGCAATAAACCCGATTCTGATTCTGATTCCGGTACCATCTGAAAATGAATGCATGGAAACATTTTGGATTTGACTCCATGGGTGCTTACTGTCTTCCCCTGTTTACTGACATTATCAAATGCAGCTTCCTGACAGTAACATTAACAAGTGTTGCAGTGGAGGCACCTGGAATGTGGGTTGCGTTCCAATGTATTTAATCGCAACCCACTATTTAAACAATTTGAGTGTCCGTCCTCATTCGCTTTAATGTGGTTTCTTTTTCCATAAGTGACAGCCCGAACTAATAGTGGATATGTTTTCCACCCACAAAGAGATGATAAGAAACATTCTGCATAGATTGTGAGAGATAACTTTGTTATGATAAGGTGCTATATAAATACAATTGAATTGTATTTGTTTGCAGTAATATCTTAATAAAAGTCTTGAAATAATAAAACTAAGTGGATATGTTGAAAGGAGTAAGGAAGCCCAGGGGTTTTACAAAGTTGCTGCCAATAAGAATAAAGAATAAAAATCTCCCAGCAAGTAAAAGGGTAATCATAGACATCAGACAAGATGAAACAAACCAGAATAACAAGAGTAGGTAAAAAAAAAAAAAGGTGGGGGAAATGCAGTCAAAAACATAAACAGAAGAAAAACAAACACAGAGAAAAATGTATAATAAGTGAAAAATGAATAGTGTTATTTGGCACTAGTCAATCGCATGTTTTTTCAGCTGAATCTTGAAGACGGTGGCTTTGAATTAGACTTCAAGCTTGTTTGAGTCGACTCATCTTGTGCTCATTTATTCAGAAATAGCAAAAACAATAACTCAGAATCCACCCGAGTTCGACAAATCCACATGGTAATCCGCTGGTATAATGTGTGAGAAGCAGTATCATCCTGTTCCTGTCTGCTCAACTGCCTTCCCCACCTCTTCCCCTCGGGGCCAGATACCGAAGGCCGTCGACCCATTCAAGGCATTTACCGTGTCAGGGTGCAAAGTGGGCGTCCATTCTCACCCAAATCCTCCCAAAGCTCCCTTCTCTTTCCCGGGCCAGGTCTGTGGAGAGGCAGGCCAGTCTCCACAGGTGCAGCCTGGAGAAGATGACAGCCTCTCTTCAGCAGGGCTTAGCTCCTCTTGTGTGGCTTTGAGGCTCTCAGCCAGCGGATTCCCCCCGAGGGCCGTAGTTGCAGTTACACCCTCAACAACACCGGTGCTGTTGTGCTGCAGACGGCACCATTTAGATCCATCCAGAGGTGAATAGCAAAACGGGACATACAGCAATTTGTGCTGCAGATACAACAGACATGTTTATGCTCTTTGAAGTGAGTGGATCGCCAGACGCCGGCGGCCCTCTCCGAGCGTCGTTTCGTCAAAACTGTCTGTTAACACCCCGCCGACGTGCGCTTGCTCACCGAGGAGGTGCGAACACTGAGGTATAACCTGAGAGATCAAAGATAAAGATGGCTGTCAAGTGGTTTAAATTGTGGCTTGTCAGTGACCTCAGTGAACAGAGGCATTATTTCACACTCAGCCGTGTCCTGGAACATTAACACGCTCAAGGACATCCTTTAGTGTAAAGGTGCCATACACTTGAGCGCTTAAGTTCTTTATTTGGAAATAAGTTAATTATTTGGATCCAGTCTGCAGAAAAAGATTGTGCCAAAAGGGATTTAAACAATCTCCTGTCCCTTTAACACGTAATATAATAATTTATATCATTCAGCAGTAGTGCAGGATGCAGCTGAATCGGATATTTCTCAGTTCGAGGACATAAAGACGCAGTCGTGTCGAAACGTTAGTCTGGTTGCGCTATGAAAAGTCAATCAGCCATCTTTTGTCCCCGTTGGAAAACAGACATAATTCCTTTTGTAAGATAAACATTGGAATCAGAGTCAAATCAGGACTGCCAAAAGGTAAAGTATTTATTGGGCAATTGTACAAATGTGCTGCCGCTGCCTCCTCATATGTACAGATATTACCACCCTTCCATAAAAACAGTGAACTGAGTGGCGTATGATGTTCCATTTTGTTTTATTGAAACTTATATTACTGTGTCCCCATCGGTGTATGAATGTGAATGTGCGTCCCCTGTCTGTTTGTCTGCCCTGCGATTGACTGGCGACCAGTCCAGGGTGTTTCCCTGCCTCTCGCCCAATGTTAGCTGGGATTGGCTCCAGCACCCCCCCCCTTCGGG
>JAVQJV010061158.1:0-10025 GCA_036024995.1 Gadopsis bispinosus | reverse complement strand
TGCTTTTGGAAGAGGTCTATTAGACATTATCAACCATGATAATGTTCTGACATAACTGACTTAGATAAATGTCAAGAAGAAAATGAGGAATGGTTACAAAGTACAAGATCTGTATTTTCTTTTCATTTTTTTTCTTTTTATAAAATAAATTATGTTTGTTATCTTTCTAATGCTGGCAGGTTGGTCCACAAGGGATAGTGTTTAACTGTCAGAAAGAGCTCTCTCTCTCTCTCTCTCTCTCCCTGTATTTGTTGTGGCTCACTGTCTAATGTGAAACCCACTTGAGACTGAAAGCAGACTGCTAATGACACAAATCTGAGCTCCTTTGAAACACAAAGCAATGAAGAAAAACTGAATGT
The DNA here is from genome assembly GCA_036024995.1 of Gadopsis bispinosus. NCBI lineage: Eukaryota > Metazoa > Chordata > Actinopteri > Centrarchiformes > Percichthyidae > Gadopsis > Gadopsis bispinosus. Next base: position 9,666 of record JAVQJV010061158.1, on the reverse strand, counting down.
TCACTCCCAGCACAGCAGTAATCACTGAAATGGCGGAATGTGATTTCAGGAGAATATTTATGTTGTTATCTTTATTCAAAGACCTGGGTGTAATGACAATCAAATATGGCCATTGTGTGAACAAGGCAGATTCTGTAAGAAGGACGGGATAGAAAACAAAAAGAAATATGGATGATAATACAGCTCAAGAGTGGAGATCAGTATCTGCTGTCTCACAAAGCAAGATTACTTAATGATATGGTGAGTAAACTTAAATATGCCTATTTAAGATATTGACTTTCACTTACCAAGTCTATTAAAGTCATAGTTCCAAATATGGATCTGCAGTCTGCAGTTTAGCTTAGCAGAAAGACTGTAAACAGGGGAACACAGCTAGCCTCATCTAACTCTCAGCAAAAAAGCCATGAAGTGTATTTCCCAAAATGTACAATTATTCCTTTAAAGGTGCTCTATGGAGTTTTCAGAAAGTCGTTGTTTTTAGTGACACCGGTGGCCGTGTAGACTGTGTAGACCGTGTAGTCTACAATAGCAGTAGAATGAACCTCAATGAGAAACAGAAAATTAATGGAAAAAGGTATCACAGTAATTTACAAATTGCTGGATTGAGTGATCTCAGCATAATGCAGTGCAAACACTCTCAATAATTAGTACTCGGAAACAAGCCTGGATATATATTATAAAACCAACAACAATTAACTGAAAATAAATAAACAATATGAATAATACATACAGATTGACACTTTGAAGAAACCCTGGTTTTACTCCTGAAGAAACTTTCCCATGAGATCAGCTCTTCAGTGATAGAGGACAGAAACAAGGACATGCTGGTGGGTGGGTGGAGACTCTCTGTCCAGCCCATCCCTCATATGAGCTAAGGGTGCAACAGTAAATGTCTGGCCTTCCCATTCATTTGTCCCTCCTTCCTCCACCCCCCTCTATCCTGAGAAGTTGAGCACTTAGTCTAATGTGAATAATGACAATGTTTTCCAGGATGGCCATAATCTGCAGCAAATGGGTGAAGATTTATTGCTATAAATTACATCATGCCTCGCTCTCTTCTTTAGCTAGCCTTTGTTCTCTTTTTATTTGATTTCTTATTAGTCCATTTCTTTGCTCACTTTTACAGTTATTCTTTCTTTTGTGCTGCACTTCCTTTTCTGTCTCTCTCAGATGCATCCACCTCTGTCTGTTTTAGGGGCAAAAATGTTGGTAGCATAGCCAACACATCTAAATGCAATCTTTATTTGTAATATTAGCAATAAACATGTGTTCCACTTGTGTTACCACAGTCAATGGGTACTGAAGATGATTTTCTACAATGTCTTATGTTAATTAAGGACATAAAGCTGTTTTCAGCTTTCAGCCAGTTTCAAGACCTCTTCATTCCTTCTGTTCTGCCCTTTCATTCACTCCCTTTCAGCTACACCTCTTGGCTCTGAGCCCTTCATACATTTTACCACCTCGTTCTATTATCCTATCAGTTTAAAAATGTAGGAGGCTACTTTCTCTTGGCTCACAGCGCCCCATAAAGAAGTATGGATAGTTTACAAAATGGACTCCTCTCTCTTTCCCATATTGGAGCCAATCTATTCTGTTTATTAACCCAAGCAGCTGCTTCTGTAGATTGATACTTCAAGCCCAGAATGCAAGATCTCAGTAACACCACCAGCATCAGTAATGGCTTGGTCAGGTATAAGGGGTATAATGTATTGTCTTTTCATCAGCACATCCAACTGCCTTCTTGACTTTTTATCATTTTAGAGATAATAAGTTATGAGCTGTGCTGCAGGGCTGACTGTATGTGTGTGCTCTCTAAGTGTGTATGTGTGAATTACATGCTAATGATGATGTCCAGGGAATCCTCTGTCGTTTTAAACACAGAGGAAGTTTCAGCGTGGACAAAGCTTGAGTCCTGAAGGCTGGTTTTGAGAGATACATTTATGGATACATAGGGTGGAAACATTTCAAACAAAAAGTGCTTACTCAGCCAGCTGGGATCAGAGGTTTGTGGTGATTAACACAGGACGAACATCAGAGGTTGTGTGCTTTTCTGATTAATTATGTAACCACCTCAACTATTCTGAACTCCCTCCTGATGTCTTGGCTCCTTACCTTATCTCTAAGGGTGAGACCAGCCACCCGACTGAGAAAACAAATTGTATGTGTCATCTCAGGCTTGCTAAATTAGGTCACTACCCAAAGTTCATGACCATGGGTTGGATGGTAGATCAAAAGCTTTGCCTTCTTGCTCAGCTCCCTCTTCCTCCTTATCGGCGGCTGTGGCTCAGGAGGTACAGCAGATCGTCCATTTATCCAATGGTTGGTGGTTCGATCCCACCTCCACGTGTCCTTGGGCAAGACACTGAACCTAAGTTGCTGCCGTCGCTATCGGTGTGTGAATGGGTGAATGAGGCCAATCTGTAAAAGCGAACCATTATGGTTGAAAGTGCTATATAAAGTCCATTCACAGCAATGGCCTGGTATAACTGCCCTATTATTGCTGACACCGCAGCAATCCACTTGTTCATGTCTCACTCCATTTTACCCTGACTTGCCAAAAAGGCCCCTAAAGACTTCTTCACTTGGGGCAGCAACTCACTCCCAACTTATCCTGACTGCTTCACTGCAAACCAACCCAGTACATGCTGAAGATCTGTCTGATGACGCCAACAGAAGCACACCCTATCCATGATATTCAGACTCTGTGACAAGAGACAACCCTGGAGAACCCCAACTTGAAAACAGGTTTGACTTGTCAGAATACATGAAGATTATGTAAAGAAAAACATGTATGCGTATGGGGCATATGGAAAACTCAAAAATAAAAATATGTTCTTGCATGAGACTGGTTGTTAATAATGATAGATGGAAAGATTGCCATTAAGGGAGCAAAAGTCAAGCCAAACAGACCGTCTTCACAGCAGACATTTTGACTTGTCATAGCAGGAAAAGCACAGATGTTACTAATAACATGAACAATGACTCTTCTGTTCAAGTGTCCCACTAAACCACGACAGCGTGACAGTGACCCGGCATGCACAATGCTAAAATTGATGTACACATGTGCTTTTCCTATAGTGAGATGTCAAAGTGTCTTCTGTGAAAAAAGGCTATACATAAATAAATGTTATCACAAGTTTCCCTTACCTACCTCCTTTCCCTTACATATATAGATATTCTTTATATTAAAGTCTCTCTGATCATCCCCATATCTTGGCTTTGGTGCCTTATTGCTATGGAGGAAGACAATATTATCACACAGGAATAGATGAATGTCAATGGTTCAGAGGGATAATGATTCCTTGACTATTTTCCACTATTTGTTTTTGTGAAATGATAACACACTTTAAACGTGCTGCCTTATAATTACATTGATGACATCAGCACCATCTCATGTCTGTCACCTGTAGGCGACATCATCTGACACTGGGGCAGGTTTCATTGGCACTTACGCTAATAACTATTGTACCTGCTCACATGCCTCAATCTCTTTCTACAGACAGAATAATAGCTTGCTGTTGGTCTGGATGCGTGGAAGGTGAATACATGATTCCCTCAAGATGTAGCAATGTCAGTGAGAGGTGCAATATCTATACATATATCAAGTTTGTTATTTTTAAACCCCTCACATCAGTTTTAGAGATTGAAACTTGGAAGTTTAGTAAGCCTGAAAGGCACATAAGGGAGTGTTATGGCTCTAAATGGAACCATAATGATTCAATGTGATATCGCATAAAAAAAAAATTCTTATATGATTCTTTGCAGTACAATAAGCTTAGATATAGAAGCACATGGAGCTTTGCCAAATATCGAAATCCTCATTAAGAAAGCAGTGCCTGTGAGAGAGATGTGAGAAGAAACAGAAAAGAACAGAACAGATAAGATGTACCATGCTTTGGAAAAAGTGTCATTTCAGGTGATACCCTCAAATTACATTAAAGTAGACCAGTTAATTGAACTAAGGTTTGCTGTTATAGATCCTGTGCTGCAAGATGATTAATGAAATATTTTTTTTCCGCATTACTGTAGCTTCTTCTGCTCTATTGACTCTGTCAACGGGGGAAAAGGTTGACAATGCGCCATAAGGCCGTTAAACTCATACCAAATATCCATGGGCATGTCATTCCCGAGCAGGGTACTGACCCAGATACCCAGGGCTTATTATTAACTCCCAAATATGTTTTAATTAGACCTCGTAAACACACTGCTACCTCACGTGCAGTAAAGAAGGAACTTCATCAAAATATAATATTTTTTCAACCACAAAAATAAATGCTTAATTCTTGACACCTTTTGATATTTCTTCTTAGGAGGTAGACTTTAATACTTTAAAGAAAAACACTTCTTCCATCAGCCAGACTGGGATCTGAAGTTCTGTGTGTGTGTGCGTGTGTGAGAGAGATTGACAGCACTGACAGCTTTGGCAGTTATAAGATTCTGGGGGGGGGGGCATTTGATTGATGCGTCCAAGCAGGCGGCAACTCCTAGATTAAACCCTGTGTACACACATATGCAGTGACACCCAGGAATTGCATACACACACAAGCGCAGATTTTGTCCATCTTTCTATTTCTTTTTTTATATCTTATTAATTACTTGAGAATAAAACAATAAGTCCACATTGATGTGTCTGAAACATCCAAACATGCAATCTGTAAAATTTTAGATGCTAGAATGCAAGTATGTAGATATGGAGAGAGAAAACCAAAATGTGATTGTGCTAAATAATATAATTTATTCAACTGACCTCACATATGTTTACAACTATACTCTTATAGACACTGCATGAATAAATAAATAAATAGCTGTAATTTCACTGTCAACAAACATCATTTTCAATGCTGCGTTTAAAAGTAGACTTGAACTTGTTCCTATGCTTTTTTTTGGTATATACATTTATCACACAAAAATACAGTAGAATTGCAATTACGACATATAGCCACAAATGCGCCAGTTCAACAGCTGACATTGATTTTTTCCTGTGTGTGTTTAGGTTTGTGAATTAACCTAAGTTATGACACACTCATTATGAGGCTTATATGATGAGGAAGAGAGTTTACATTCACATATGAGTCCAATGCGATTGGCTGACACTTTGCATAGCATCAGATCAGCAGTCAGTCACCACACTCAGTTTGAAGCTGACGCCATCTTAGTGGCAAATCATAAATCCCACTGCTTTATTCATGTTTTAGAGACGAGATAGGATCAGGTTGGGATTTAGTATGTCTCACTGTGCCTCGGCAGATATGGCTGCATACGTGGATCCAGTCCCCCTCACTCTAAAGAGCAACTACAAGGCCATCTTGCTACCTTAAAGGATAAGGCTGGTGTTATACTAGATTTTTCTTGTCATCACCAAATCCCTTGAAAAGACCAAAGTCACCAACAAATTGATTCTACTAACAAGTATTGAGACACACCAACACATTGATGGTTTTGGTCTTAATTGTCGTTAATACATAAAATACAGAATATCACTAGCCTTATCCTTTAACCGAAGAATTATTTCTATAAAAGTCGTGACTTTTCACAAGTTGTCATTTCGCACAGGTGACCTTTGAATTAAGGCGAGTCCATAGATTCAAAAAGACACCAACAAACCACAACAATTCTGAGAGGAGAGAAACACAGATAAGTCAACTGGACAGTAGTAACACTGAACAATGCCACAATTCACTGTATAAAGTGACAACTCCTTTACATGACTCTCTTTATACAGAGCAGCAGTGTGTCTGGTAGTTTGAAACAGTCAAATTAAAATGGAAAAATGGAAGTACTGACTATTGGGAATTTATATATGAGGGTCCTCAATCCGTAACAACATTTTAACCCTCCGAATATGACCAGACAGTAAAACAAACCCTTATAATCTTTTTCAGACCTCTTTTCAGCATTAATCAAACGTCCTGAGGGCTAATCAACTGGGGATTGGATCAATATTGGCCGGTGCTACTGACACCATCCTGGGAGGAACAATCATTTCCTGTCTCCGCTAACCTGCTGTGGCTGGCCAGTCAATGCAGGTTTAAGATGAGCAAACAAATCATCGTAGGCGCGCGCGCACACACACACACACACACACACACACATACATACATACATATTTCAAAGTCCTGTGAGATACGTTTAGTGGAACACATCTGTCCTTTAAAATTATACCAATAAAGTATACTCTACATTAATGCTAATTCTTTTTTAAGCTTAATGTTTTAGATTTCAGAGTTTTTATACTTTCCAGGCTGCCATTGGATTCCATTTGATTTATATGAAAGTTAACTTGCAAAATGAACAATGATCATATGTGCTTTTATTGTTGTCAATTTTATCATTATGTGTAAATGCAGTAAATACACATTAATTCAAAGATGTCCTACACAATCATACATTTGATAAAAGCAAAGATTGCAAATTAATTTTCATAACATATGGAAATGAATGGAAGCTAATGGCTTGTATAAACATTCAAAAATCAAGGTTTATATTAGAATCTGTGTATGCCAGTGGTGTTTAATTAAAGCCAAGGATCCTGTGGAATACATTCATACATGATGAGTCTGCAGTACACGTTTTACGTCCATTTCCAAAAGTGTGGAGATGTGTTTTTTTTTTATCTATGACCATCATCTTTTTTAAAAGTTGCTCTAATCACAATTTATATTTAAAAATTGGATCAAATTACTGATAATTATCACTCAACTCTGCAGTCGCCTCAGCAGAGTGTTTTAGCATGTTGGTAAGTGGTTCTTAATTCAACACTTACTGTGTCTGAAATGAACGAGTATAACAGGAAGATTGAGAGCGAGGTGAACACACAACATCAAACAAGCAAAACAAGATAGAAAGAAAGAAAGAAAGATTGGTCTTCAAGTTAAAATCAATGACAGTACAATGTGTCTATCTATACAACATAGATCCTAAAAATATTATTGCTCTATCAATAAATTTACTTATGCAAACTGAAAACTCAAATCTGAAAAGTTTCTGGAGCATTTACTTTTTGTCAGATGTACACATGTGCATGCACATCAGCACACACACACACGCACGCACAGACACACACACAGCTATGAAGACATACTTCCATTTTGCACAATTGTCATTACCCACATCGTACCCTACTGTTTGTCCACTGCAGTCTCTCATTTTCTTCCACCTGAAAGTCTCTCCGATCTGTAGCAGCACATAAATTAAACTGGTTGTAGGTTACACAGAGTCATGATAAAAAAACAAGAATGAGTATGGTATGTTTGACACGGCTGATTGACTGTCACCTTCCTGGTTCCAGGCAAGGAATCTTAAAAAACAAGGAGGCACCATGTCATCAGCATAAAACAAACTTGTGGAGTCACTCAGAAGCCACAGTAGATTTCTATTGATTTGGCTTCCAGTGTGGCAGTAGCAGGTTTCTTGAAGAATGTTGATGCCTCTTTCATTATTCCTTCTTCTTCTTCAAATTCCTTGGTTTTAGTTTTCTTTGTGCCTTTGTTGCCTAGATTTAATTGTGAAAAGCCTCTGGACTGGACACCCCATCATCACTGAGGACCTCAGTGTTGGTGAATGTCCCAGCGAGTGACGTACCCCGGACCTGGTTGACGGGCGCCATCGCTGAAAGAATGATGTTATCATGGTTGCTCACCAATGTGGCTTTGTCCATGGTATCCTTGCTATGCTTGGACACTACCGCGTCCAGGAAGTCGTACTTGTGTGACAACATACCGCTTTCAAATAGGTACTTTGTCAGGTAAGAAAAGGTCACATTTGCCAAGAAGGACGCCACCATGGACACAGACTTGAACGGGAACCTCTGCTGAACAAAGTGCTCTATGTCTCCAGTGAGGTGGTGGATCTTCTCCTGGGTCACCCAACCGGGGTAGTAGATGAAGGGAGGAAGTTTTAGGTAGGGCTCCCCTCCACCAATGCGCAGCAAAAGACCAAAGATATAGCCAGCCACAGAGCCATAGGTATTGGTGCCCTTGACGAATAACACACTGAGAAGTTGGGGAAAGATGATGACGTAGACCAAGTCGGAGCTCAGGTACCACAGGCCATACACTGATCCTGTTAACAATGCCATAGCAGTGGCAAGCGCTCCAAATACAAAGATGGTGAGGCGCATCACCCAAACAATTTCGGTATCTGAGGCCTGGAGGATAGAAAAAGCGATAACAGAGTGAAAAAGAAAATGTACAAAATTATCTAGAGAGGACAATGTTGAGAACAGGGGCAGTTATGACAAGAGAGGTCAAATTAAATTGTGACTAAGTGTCTATAACTCAGCTAGCGGCTCTGTGAGGCTGTACTTAGGAACGAACAGCAGTGCTTTGAAATAAATGCTAACATCAGCATGCTAACTTGCTCACAATAAAAATCAACAACCTGTTGATGTTTAGAAAGTGTTATGACCATCATTAGACAGGAATTCCATTAGCTTTGCTGGCATTTGTTAATGAACACAATTATTGGACAAATTAAAACCTGATGATGGTGCTAGATGAAAAGTGATCACCAGAATTGTTAAAAATTCATCCTAAGGAGGATGTGAATGTCTGTATCAAATTCCAATAGTTGAGACATTTCACTCAAACCCAAAAAAGTCAACTTCCTAGTGGAAGAGAAAACAATCAGCTGATCACCAAAGTTATTGGGCCATGTGATTCTCTGGGGATTGTAACTGTCTGTACAAAATGTCATTCAGTAGCAATCCATCCAATAGTTGCTGAGATATTTTTGACTGACTGGCCGACATTGCCATCCTTAGAGCCTTGCCAATAGCATTGCTAACATCAAGCTACATATTTCATAACAGCAGAGGATTAAAACATAATCCACTATAATTTTGAAAGAATTGCATTTTTCAGTTCTTTTGATTCTGAGCTAGTTTGTTTGAATATTGCCTGAAGGTTTGGGCTCTGATTTTGTTCAGCAAGTACAATGATTTGACACATTTGTAAACCACTGGAATGAAACTAGAATTGATTTGTCGATTATTTGACTGATGCTTGTAACCACTGGCTCAAACTGTGCAGATGTGTATCATTATTGTTGGCACTCTTACCGACTGTCGAAAGGCGAGCTGATAGATGTTCCTGGCAAACATGGAGCTGGCTGAGAGAATGGATGAGTCTGCTGATGACATGACCGCAGCTGACACCGCCCCCAGACCAAAGAAGGAGATGTAGGGCGGGCAGAGGTGCTGAAGCACTATGGGAAGGATCATGTCTGATTCATCCTTATCCTTCGGAGGGACGGACCCATAAGTAGTCTGGTTCCAGTCTAGAAACAAAGTCAAAAATGCATTATTGTAGAAGACGGAAATGGAACTGTCAATGCTACTTTTGGACCTCTTGTGCACTTGTCAGTAATGTTCTCTGCACCCAAGTATCAGGAATATCTATGTGCCAAATAAACAAAAGTAACACTATTTGCCTGAATGATTGGACTGAACAAAAAGCAATGAAGCGACTTGTTTGAGGCAATAACACTACATGACTAAAGTTAATCTGACTATTCTTGGCACATGTTCCTATGTTGAGATTAATACAATTATGTTCCTGGCCAAGTTGTGGAATTTTAAGTGGACTGATTACAATGTTTGTACTTATCCCTTAGCTTTTCAGACAAAAGGCTAAACTTTGAGACCTTATTATAATGCTCCCTGTTGAT
>JAVQJV010061155.1:0-10882 GCA_036024995.1 Gadopsis bispinosus | reverse complement strand
ATGTATAGACCCAACAATTCCACCATGAGCAGCACTAGGCGACAGTGGCAAGGAAACACTGCCATTCATCAGTCATAGTCGAGGCAGAGCAGTGGATCACCTCATTTTTTCTCCTCCTTTGCATGGTGGCACAGCCTCCTACCACATGTGACAGTGAGTAAGAGTAAGTGGCAATTAAAGCTGGCATAACAAAATATTCTGTATATTAATAAATAGCAGTAAACCGTATGAGTAGTATAGTGTGTACAGTATACTGTACTGTCCCAAAGAAGGCACACAGAAAAGCTGAAGATATTCATCCATCGAGTATTTCAGCGTGCCTCCATATCCTCCCTCCAATTGACTTTGCATAATGAATCGACAACACACGCTTGATTGTGTGTGTGTGTGTGTGTGTGTATGTGACGCTTTGCACACAACAGTTTCAAAGAAAAGGGATTGCGCTTTGCAGTGCAGCTGATTTATTGGATATTGACAATTACTTTGCAGAGAGACCTTGGTTAATTGCAGCTTTCTGTCTTGGTTACTATTTTTTAAAATGAGTGACGTTTGTACGTGTGTGTGCCTGTGATTTGTGGGTTTATTATGTAGTCAGCTCTATATCACCACATTCAATACAAGCTTAGTCTATGCACTTAAAATCCAAAATACTCAAGACACAGGACAAGGCAAAGGTTTATACTCATTGAGTCTCATTTGTAGTCATCAAGTTAATAATTTAAGATTATCTATCTAGCTATCTGTCTCTCAGTTTCTTGAAATCTAACTTTTTGAGTTTTCAGTAGCTTTGCTTAGGTCGCATTTCATTTTGCATCATATTTGCATTTTTAGCATTTAGCTGATGCTCTCATCCAAAGCAGCTTACTCTGAGGGGAACCGGCGGAATACATTTTCTAAACTTCCCAGTGTGCCATCCACTCCTCTTCCCATTAGCGTGGTGCATGTTAATTATACTTTACACAAGTTCGGGGGTAGAATTTGGGTTTGTCACGATGACAGAAAATGCCATTTTCTGCATTCAGGTGATTTCCCCACATTCACCTCAGGACCTGAACTTCACATGTGGTCCTTATTTTATTTTTTTTTTGTGGATTTCTGCACCAGTGCACATGCAGCGCTGGCTGATCTGTACTACAAGCCCTGCTGTTGGTACTCTGGGATGGAGGCTGGTGGGGTGGAGGATGGGAATCCAGGGCTCACTGTGGCAGAGCTGCTGAATTATTCATGTACCCCCCCACCCTGCCTGCCTCCATTCCTCTCTGCAGTGCATCCACTGAGACCACCATAACAGTGTGAATGAAACATCTCTGTCTCTCCCCTTCACTAAATCTTAAATGGGATGCTCTTTGTTGGTTTCTGCAGCAAGTTATATGGCAGCTGCAAGATATAGGCATGATCACACACCTGAAATTGGACTGAAATTACCCTCCTTATTTTGAAAGCAGAGCAGAGATTTGTGTGTTCATTTTAAAAAGAAAGATAAAAACAACACCAGTGAAATCGATATTTCTTGCAGGAACACACACCACAAGCAGACACATACTGCAGAGAGTTAATGTGCAGACAGACATGCACGCTCAAGTCTGACACAACTTTGCTAAAAGGTAGTATTAAACAGTGGCTGAGCTGTTCTTTGTATAAGTAGGAGGCTCCAAATTTATCTGACCTTAGATACCGCGGAGAAAATGGATCTGCTTTAGGGTGCACTTGTACTTGTTCGTTCTCATCAGCCTCCTTCAAAATGTCAAATTTGCTTTACACCTCGCAGTCACAAGGCTTCAACTGTACATCTCCACCAGCTCAGCTTAGGCCGGTTAATGCGAATTAGTTTTGCTCTTCATTAGTATTCACCAGAGTCCCAGGAAGGAAGGCAAACCTACCTTATTAGTAAGACTCTCCACAGGCTACTGTTTCTCATGCTGGGTTATTCCACGGGTGATAGATAGATATGGAAAACATTTAAACACAGGAGTCTGCTGTTCATCAACATCGATTTATTTAACCACGACCACAATCGTTCCCTGACTTTAATCATGTCGTTATTGTTGTAACCATGGCGACGAAGCTCCCCTAACCTTAATGAAGTAAGTTGTTATTTGAAAGCGTCTCTGTGTGTCGTTCTAAATCGACGTCTTCTGCCTTTTAATTTGGAGGACTTGGAGAAAAAAAAAATGCACGTAAAAATAAAGACCACTAACTTACTACAACAACAAAACACGCCAAGATAGAAGGATAATCTGTGTAACAGAAATGGCACCGCGGTGAAATGAGGACTTCCACCTGTTAAGCGTTCAGTACGCTGACACGATCACCTTCATGGTTCTCTCTCAAGCCCATGACTCGAAAGGAAAGTACAAAGTAATGGGAGAGGGCTGTGCCTCCTGCTGTGCTTTCAATAGATCATAATTCCCTCCACCTTTTACTAGAACGCATGATGTCCCATACAACCGTGGTTCCCTCCCCCCCGACAACAGCGGCCTCCTCATCCATTTATGTCCACTTCACCTACTCGTGCTTCGCCCACTAACGCCCGGCTGCTGTTTGGCTGTTGGCTCGTGACAATTTGCCGTCTTACCCTCACTGTCTCCCCCTCTGTCTTTATCTCAAGGTTCATTTTGCCGTGATGTTGCTCACACTGTGTCAGTCCCGAGTGTCCCAAGCTGTCACGGTTGATGTGCGCTGTCAGAAATAATTACTCAAGACAGAAAATGAATAGCGGCGTGTTCTCGGGACATGTCGTCCTCTCTCTGTCTCCGTCTCCCCTCTTCCAGTTGCGGGAGGGGGTGTACACTGATCTGTGAACAGAGGAACGTGTTAAGAGAGTGTGTTATATATAACAGCGTGTACAGCGTGATATTTAAAGCAATACTTTGACATTTTGGGAAATAGCCTCACTCTGATAAATGGTAAACAGAATCTGCCTACCAGCGCCACTAAAGCTCCCTGATTAACGCGTTACATCTCTTTTCTTTAATTAGTACATTAGTAATTGGCTCTGGCCAAAGTTTAGTCTTTGGGCTAAGCTAAGCAAACTGTCTCCTGGTCATAGCTTCATATGTAACAGATAGATGAGGGTGGAATCAATCTTCTCATTTAGCTCTCAGCAAAAATGTCAAAGTATGCCTTTCAATGTTTTATAAAATATTTTTTCTCTGCGATTAACTTTAACTACCACATTTAATTAGGTGTCCATGTCTACTAGAAAACAATGTTTTCCATCATAATAGTCACTGTTTTGTTTCTTTATGTTTTAAATATTGTTGTTCGATTATGTTCTCCTCTAATTTGTCCTCAGTCTCTTGGGAAATTTCACGTACAAGCCCACTGGGATCTCTCGTAACTCTTGTGCTCATTTTCTTATTTTTGACTGCATACCTTTCATTTCCAGTCATTTCTGTTTGTTGGCTTGTCATAACAGCAGTCTGGCATCTGTAGATTCTTGTCGAGAGACAGAGGATGACATCCAAAGCGTAGCTGCATCTTGACTGAAGCCGCTGGAGCGTGGGCTGAATGACCCCGAGGGGATCAGGGATCTCTACTTAATCTGCATAACAATGCCTTTATAACAAACAGTGATTGCATTTGCTATCAGGATGGGGATTTTTTGCAGTTGATAGATGCCCGCTGCTTATAAAGATACAAACTCAGCTGAAAGCATGCGGTGCCCTCAGTCCTGCCCTCCACCCTTCCTAGACTGCTGCTAAAGCAAACACTGCCTCCTGCACACACTGTTATCAATGCTGACAAAGTTGAGCACTGTGTGTGTGGCCTGACTGTGCACAGCGTGCTAAAAATGATGACTCAATAATGAACTTGCAGATGTTTCAATTAGAAAACTGCAGGACGTTTACTGTGGCTGACATTTGCACCCAGGGCTGTCCGTTTGACGTAAAGTCATGTTCCATGCTTTATTTATTTCTGTTTAATTCAATTCCTTTTATTATAAGATCATTCTGGGTTTATTAGAACTCAGGTCTTGTTTTTTGTAGTTCTGTGTGCACACGCAGTTTTCCTGTGCATCAAAGATTTAGTACAGACATTTTACATGGGCTCACTTTCAGTTTTATCTCTAAATAAAGTGGTGGGCATAACCTGGCTACACCAATGGCTTGTTGTCGGTTCACCTGACTGCTATTTTGGTTGCATCTGGCTTTGATGCTGTGTGTTGATGTGGCTTCCTTAGCAATCTGTGAGTACAGTGTTATCTTGGCTACAAAAATAAGATCCCAACTGTCCTTTACTGTAACGTGCCCTTCTAGTTTTTCTTGAGGGACATTATTTCCTACCTGCTCCTGCTTCACTCTCACAAAGCTTAACATATTCACATCAACCCTTACATTTCCTGACTAAACATAATTGGAAAAAGAAATTTGTGACATATAAACATAGTTTCTAGCAATTTATTATTCCTAATTTATGTAGCGCCTTTATCCAAAGCTCTTCACAATTTTACCTCTCATTCACACATACCTATGGCAGCAGCCCACCCTCGAAGGCACTGACCTGACCATCAGGAGCAATTTGGGGTTCAGTGTCTTCTGGGAGTAGCCAGGCATTGAACCGTCAACCCTCATCCTACTGAAAATTCAACTCCTTGCAGTTCAGCGTCTTCCACCACAAGCCAGTTTCTTCTGTGTCATCCTGTCTCTGTGAACTCATTTTGTTTCCTTGAGAAATACAATCTCATCTTCCCAGTATGCCACACCAACAGGGACATATCTAGCTAATATAATGCTGTTTTCTCTCTAAATATTTATTCCAAAAAAATGTTCTTCCCACAAATGTCTTCCTAAATGGACAGTAATCTTCTTCATCACAGTCAACTTTTGCATGCGGGTTATATGAGGGTATAAAGTTCTGATTTCAGCAGAGTAATGATTTAAAGATTAAAAAATTGCACATATTAAACAACGTTTTGAGATAACACCGACACTCACTGGAAAAATAGTTGCGAGCTGAATTATGCACCGCAGCGAGAGTGCACAGTATTCATTTTTTCAATCTGAAAGACATCCTCATTTTGACCTGTTATTCCCAGCTGGATTGAAAACAAATTGCTGTCACTGATCTTTGTTTCATTCAAGACCCACATTTCTGTCATCCTCTAAAAGAACCCACACCACTCTCACTTTATATCACCTCTGTTATCTACAGAAGCAAAGCGTTTGGCCAATAAATTCTGTGGCTTAACCTAAAATGTCACCCATCTGAAATCATCTTGGAGTCGTACAGTATCCGTTTAAAAACTCCCCAGGTTACAGTGTTGGTGGCAGTGTGCCAGGGAGAAGGTAGCGCCTGAGGGGGGAGGGAGCGGGGAGGCAGGCAGGAAGACTCAGAGATTGTATAATGTCCAGGGGCAGCAGGGTAATGAACACTCCACAGGAGCAACAATAACAATAACAACAGGAGGGAGGAAGACACCTACTGTATGTCTGTCTGTATGCTTGTTAATTATAAAGTACCATTAGAATATCATGAGGCACATGGAAGGGCTGCCATTTATTCCCTCATCTCTTTCTGAATTCTATCAATCTATATTCTGTGGCTAAGAGTATACTCAAGTGATTTTGTATTGAGTTTCCATAAAGTTGGAGGTCTTGCAAGTGACAGACTACAAAAAAGGTCAAAATTGCAGCAGTTCCAAAAACACTGCAACCTACGATTCCCATAATGCAACCACGTAGTGTTTCGTAAGACGCTCGCTGCATGCTAAATGCCCACATTCTCCAACCTCCACACCTCTGGCTGGTAACACGGGCTTTCATCTACACATAGTCGAAATCTGAATCCAAGATAACCCTTCTGATGTTATCGGGGTTATTGCTTTCTAACTCTGGAAAGCTCTCTCCAGAGCCAAAGAGGACATTATACAACACTTCTTGTGATGAGTAAACTGATCTAGATGTGTAGAATCGGTGGAATTCTGCTTTAACGTACAACATGTAAGTCACATGTGTAAATCAGTTTATGATATCCGATAAGTTCCCATGTTGTGCTCTTGCACAGTCCAATAGATGGCAGAAAACTAGCTCACGTCCCATTATTCAGTCATTCAACACTTATTGTCCTCTTTCTGTTGCCAAAATCAGAGACACAACAATCTCCCTTCACTCCACATATCTTCTCTTTAGAAAATCCATGAAACAATAGTTTTTTGTACATATAATATATATCTTCTGTAGAGCTTATGTACACACACACATATATATATATTTATACATTATATACATACTATATATATATATTTAATTTATACAGACTGACAAACTAGTGATGGCAAACCGACATAGTAGTGGTGGACAAAAAGCAGAAGAAGGCAACAGTGATAATTGTAGCAATCCCAAGCGACAGCAACATCAGGAAGAAGGAACACAAGAAGCTCGAGAAATACCAAGGGCTGAAAGAAGAGCTGGAGAAGATGTGGAGAGTGAAGGCAAAAGTGGTCCCCGTGGTAATCGGAACACTCGGGACTGTGACCCCCAAACTGGGAGAGTGGCTCCAACAGATTCCAGGAGCAACATGCGAGTCCTAGGAACAGCTAAGATACTGTGCAGGACCCTAAAGCTCCCAGGCCTCTGGTAGATGCCCCAAGCTTGAAGGAGGAATAGACCACCCGAAGGGGCGAGAGGGGGATTTTTATTTATTTATTTTTGTAAGAAGTATCTACTCACAAACTTTTCTATGTAAATTATTTCTGGAACCTGTATGTCATTATCATATTAGGAGACAAGGAGCTCAAATCAATACATTTGACTGCATTTATTTATACAATGTATAATTTATCAAATCTTTTAAATGATTTAGTAGCTTCCTAGAAGGCTGATGCTATTTTGTAATACAGGATGTTCAGTCAGTAGGTCAGGTTATGTATATGCTTTTAACACACTTTAAATTTGTTGTTTTCACTGTAAAACAAATGATGCTGTTCCTTCAAAGTCGCACCTGTACACTTTCAGTGACTGCTGGGAGAATTGGGGATGCTATTAGAGGTTGGGATCCAGGGTAAAACAATCTGTGAACCAGAGTGCACTGACTTTATAAAAGGCACAAGAGAAGGATATGGGCACACACACACACACACAAACAAGAGCCAGCAAAGCATCACTTAGAGGTGCACCATTAATGCAATTTGTAAGTCCTCTTCATAATGCATAGAAGGTCAAAACCTGCATATACCGTACGGAAGAGACTCATCATTAATCTGCTAAGTATTATAGTTTTGGATTTGTGGCATTCTCATTGGACGGATAGAGAACTGAAACCCTCAACAAAGTAATTATTATATTAAGTGATCAACAAGAGGAAAAAAACTACTTTTTTCTTCTTTACTTGTATTTTATCATTTTAGTGACTGACTGGTTGGTTGGTTGGGTGATTGATTGCTTGTGTGGTTGGTTGGTGGATTGATTGGTTGGGTGACTAGTTGGTTAGATGGTTTTGTTGGTTGGTTGGTTGATTGATTGATTGATTGATTGCTTGTGGGGTTGGGTGGTTGATTGATTGGTAAACTTAATGATCCAAAAGGGGAAATGGTTTACAGTGTGGGCACAGACGTACACATACACAATAGAAGCAGCCACAGTAAAAACAACGACAATCAAAGACAAAAACAAGTAAAGTTTAACTTGCGGTGTCGTTCCAAAGTCACAGTTTGATGAAAGTTTGACGTATCACGTACTGTGTTGTTTCCTCTTAGTATAAAGCTTTTAAGTATGTTGATTTATTTTGTATACTAACTGCTAATACAGTATACGGTGATTAATATGTAGGACAGAATTAGTATGTAAAATGGATTTGGGAAGCAGTTGATGTCATGGCAGACACCCACATTAAACAGTACCCAACACTGAACAGCATCGGTCCTGCAGCGCAAAATGAAAGTTTATAGATGAAAGTTAACCTTTACAAGTCCATAACTCTGCACACAAATTTTAAAATCTGAAAATGTTGTCCTCCGGTAACAGCGATGAGATGTCATCGCTAAACAGGATCAATCTAGCAGATGTCTGGAAATGGGAAAATTAGAGAATTGTGGAGTTAATCAGAAATCTTCAAAGGTTCTTTTAAGTTTCCTGTCATTTGGAGATTTCATTCACCTTATAGATGTGAGAGACTAAAAGTGCACGTATCAACGCATTGGTGAACAACACTGTAGAAGAATAAGCTTTGTCCTGGAGTCATAAATCAGCTGAAGAAACATTTC
Organism: Gadopsis bispinosus; assembly: GCA_036024995.1. Lineage (NCBI taxonomy): Eukaryota > Metazoa > Chordata > Actinopteri > Centrarchiformes > Percichthyidae > Gadopsis > Gadopsis bispinosus. Next base: position 2,679 of record JAVQJV010061155.1, on the reverse strand, counting down.
CATGCATGAATATCACATCACACTTGCATCCTGCCTGCTGATCAATCACACTGCTGTTACTGATACTGTTACAGAGCTTAAGTTCACTTGTTACACCGTTTCCCTCCCTGACATTTATATCTCCAGGGGAGGTTTGCTGGGTACTCGTTCACTTGTCAGAATCAACCTGTTTGATGTCCGTTCTCTTGTGAAAACCACCAGTCTATTAGTGCTGGCTGCTGAGCCGTTTCCCCAGAGCAAATAGGGGTCAAACATCCTGCTCAGAGCCAAATCGACAGGGAGCGCTTCACTTTCTAGGTTTGCCGATGATCCCATTCTGGTCACAGCCAAGTATCTGTGCGCTTCAGTGCAACGCCGCCCACCCATAAAGGCTCCGGTCTCTTCTCATATGTGGTGGGATCACAGAGAGGTTAGAGATGCTGCGCCACAGAAACATCACCCACACTGTGAGTATTTTCTGAGTCTTTTATCTGACTGCCCTGCAACACTCCTGAGAGAACACCATACTTCCTCACATACATCTCACCTTATTAATATGCATGTATCAATTTCATCTGTGTCTCATTGCCATCACAAGTTAAATCTTCCTCATCCTCAGTCTCTCTCACAGCTGCGAGTTTGTGGCTTGTGGGTACAGTGGGTTTATATATAGAACAGAAACTGAATGCATAAACTATCAGCTGCAACTGCTCGATATTGATTTGCAGCTCCGTTACATAATCCACGTCTCTTAAACTCTTAAGGATTACTTTCAAACTTTATGATAGTTTTAACCTGGATTTGACCTTATCAGTGTAAGTGACAGTAATATTTCAAGCAGCGACGCGAGTCTGGATAGAATCCCAGACATCCGTTTCTATCAATAAACTCAGTGAAGATGTGTTTTATTGCACATAAGCATAGGATTAGAGAATAAGGACGACAATCAAACACCGCGGCTACAATGGTCACAACAATTACACTCGCATGAATCCGAGGTAATCCGTGGAAATGCTTTTTAATAGGGGTCTGCTAACCTTGTGTACAGCATATCTCTTCTCCTCCCTTCTTCCCTTCCCCCCCACCTGAAATCAATAAAGGCAGGACATGAAGCAACGTCACAGTTATATTTAACATGCCTTTGAACTTAACCCCACAATCCATCAAGTGGGGGGGGGGGATTTGTACGTATAATAACAGGGGAGGGAGACATGGAGCCTGCACACAGGGTCCCGCTGTAGAAGGCGTCTCTGCTGCTTTGTTTCGGCCCTGGAGGTTCTGGTTGTCTCACTATCTCTCCGGGCTACAAACGCTCACGTGCCAGGGCATGATCAAACACATTCAAATGCTTGCTACTTGCCCGGGCCGCTCCTGCATCTCATTAGTCGGGAATATTGCTTCAGGCGACCTTGAGATTTGCTTACAATTCACCTGAAAAGACCAAGACACGCATGTGTGTTTTGGTTGTTTGCCATCTGCTGTGAAAGGGATTTTTGCAAACACTCTGATGTTTGCAGGTCCGAAGAGAGTGACAGAGAGAGCACCAGATCAAAGCGAGTCTGCCCTTTAAAGACAGCTGGAGGACATGCGTGAAGCAAAGCATGCCTGCGTATGATGACCCCAATCTCATTCATCTCGAGGTCATACGTGGAGGTTAACGTGCACTCGTTTTCTTTTCACTGACCTCACTGTGGGCAAGAGGTCGAGAAAGGTCACGCACCTACAGTAAGCATTCTGTACAGATGCGGTAAAATAGGAGACCTAACATTTGGCCTTTCAAAGGCTTAGCTGGCACATTAAACCAGTCATCCAGTGTTGTAACTGTTGTGTAATAGGTTAAAGGGAAATGTGAGGTCTTTTATTTGAGGGAAAGATACAGACAGGGTTTGGGTGATGTAGTACGTATTTCAAAGATTTCTTAGAAGCCCGGAAATCACATCAGGTCACTCAGATAGTGAGAAATAAATGTTTTTTCTTGCTCACAAATGCTTGTAGGCATTCAAGTTCAAAGTAATTCCAGGTTGATTATTTTCTTCATAAAACGTTTGGTACCATCGTGTCCACTCACGCTCACATTTTAACTTTAGTTTGAGCCTTTTTCTCATTTAGGTTTTTGTACAGTTCAGTCGCAAGGGCGTTGCCTAGGAAGACACTTTTGTTTGTGTTTATTGAAGTTTATTTCGTTTTTTTTTATTGTTAATATTGAGTTGGTTAGCAAACCGTTTTGTGTATTTGTAGCTATTTTAAGTGACGTGTTAAAAGGGTTTGGGCAGCCAGTATATGTATCTTCTTCCTGTGTTGTACAATTTTGTTACAGTTCAGTTTTCTGCGTTATGAATATTCACTTTTTCTTGCCTTGTTTTTTATTTTATCTAAAACACGTCTGCCTGGTGAGTCCCTAACAGTCCACTTACAGGCTCTTTCGAACCTTTCATCCACATCTCACAAGTCTTCATCAGCCAAGGTCATATATGGCAATTTAATGTGACGGAAATTCCACACGACTGAGTTTAAATTATTGTTACACATGCTGTTCCTAAAAATATATATTTCATATCAGCAACAGATCAAATGACAATGAGCATTGTGAAAAGGGTTGTTGTTGGTGGTGAAAACAGAGATAATTATCACCAGACTCTGCAGTCTTCTCATATCTCTTAAGGTGCTTTTTAGCATCTTTCAGCTAATTGTTTTTTTTTT
>JAVQJV010061145.1:0-14111 GCA_036024995.1 Gadopsis bispinosus | reverse complement strand
CTCAGGTACTGTATCTAACTGTATTTTCCACAGTTATATTATTGTACAGTTTGTTTATTATTGTACGTTTGTTTCTCTCAAATTTGATCTGATCTTATTTTACTTATTTAATATTTCTTCATATTTTAATGCACCAATTCACCAAAGCAAATTCCTTGTATTTGAAAAACCTACTTGGCAATAAATCGTATTTTGATTCTGATTCAGAGGCCTCATCTCAGAGGCTGCAAAAACATGTTGTGGTTTTTAAATCTAAAATAAATTTAGAGTTTCGACCAATTCTAAATGTAGTTGTCAGCTGTTTGTAGTTTGAAAACATCAATGTCGCTATCTAATCTTATCTGTCAGCATGCTAACAGACTAAATAAAGATGTATTAGCATTTAGCTCAAAGCACCACTGTGCCTCACAAAGCTGCTAGCATGGCTGCAGACTCTCGTTTTTCCTCTGCTACACTGACTGCCCTCGTGAAATAGCTTCATTCCAGCACTTTTTGTATTGAGAGCTGGGTTTATCTACTTTAAGCAAGCACAAAGTGGCACCCTACTTTAAACAAGGACACTCTGTCCCTCCCCAAAAATAATTTAAGCCCCCCCCCCCTCCGTGCATGAGCTCCTGCCCTCCAAATATCCGAGCACAATCCTCCTCAGCATACATTAGCCGAAGTCTGCATGTCCTGCCCGTGTGTCTTCATTTATTCTTTTAATGTCTTAACCCTGCCACGTCCACCTGTGGGTCCAGATTTCAGCTCAAGTGGTTCAGTCGAACATTGCCACAGAAGTTTTAAACTTATTTTTAAGCAACGGTTCCAAGGAAAAACTTCAGGGGACAGAATAAAACAAGGACAGATATACTGCTTCCAGGTAACAACGGTTACAAAATGGAACAGAAAGAGAGCCACTGGATCATAGACAGGCACCATGAGAGAGGCAGAGAGACCGACATAAACCAACAGATTGAAAAAGAAGCAAACTGTTTGACGGGCAAAGACAACACACAATCAGGTGAAACTAATGAATACCACAGTAGAGTCTTCACATCAGTGAATCATTGGCATATTCATTTGGAGGCATTAGCATAATTACTGTAAGCAAACCGGACCACCTTCCCAGAGTTTATGGGAAATGTGGATTTGAGAAATATAGCGAATAGCTGCCATTTGTTTAGGCTAAACATACGTAGGACAAATTTCTGTACTAATCACAGAGATGAAACTTCAAAAAATGTCCTTATCTAAAAAAAAACCTGCTAAGAAAGCATACAACGTGAAATACAATACAATACAATTTATTTATTAAAATTAATTTAAACATTAAGAGATATATTTACAAAGAAGCTAGTTAAAATCATTATCTATGCCTTCTAGTGGCCGTCTGCCTTGTTAATTTGTGCAAAATGCGAGCCAACCCAAGTCTTTGGTAATGAGTTACTGTAGCAGTCAGCCATTCTGCTGGATATCAGCATAGCTCACATCAAAAATGAATTCACAACAAAAAGGCTAACAAGGTCAGTGAACCTAAAAAAGAATTGTGAAGAGCAATAATGAGCTTACTCATATCCAGAGCTGTGAAACTTTTATAAAACATAAACCACCTAATCTTCTTCAAAGGACTAGAGTTCACCCTAAATTCCATCCTGACTTAAATAGACCCAAACACAAATGACAAAGTGGTGTATTACATAGGAACAGGGTCTCATATTTATAAAAATAAAAGGTCTTAGTTCACCCACTTTGTATATTAAACCTATACCACTGCCTAAATTATTTATATCCTCTAGTATAGACTCATGTCTGAAGTTATCTGTCCTTATAATAGTGCACATGTTGCTCTGCACGTACACACAGCAAGACAAATAATTTTATTCATATAGAATTATACAAGAAGCGAGAGACCTAATCACATTAATATGTGACAACCCAGTGACTGATGTGTTCTTTAACTTGAATTGGTCTCCATGTCGTTCTGTCAGTCTTCCTCTGCGTGACTTTATCAACAGTGTGAGATGGGTTGGGTGAGCGGCTGTAGCGAGCTGTGGTCACACTGCCCTCAGAAGAAGACTGTCAACAGGACTAATAGGATTGGATCTTTAGTGATTCAGCTCATGTATCCTCTTGCATGTACCTTCGACAAACACAGGCATGTTCGGCAGCTGCATTCACACGGTACGCAAGTAAGCTTAGAAGCATATAAGGAAGAGCAGGTTTGTGTGTGTGAGCCTCTAGTTCAGCCTCTGCGCGCTCTCAGGCTGCCTGCCAACATCGTTGGCATAATACAGAAAGCTCTCTCATTCTCCCTTACTTTTTCTGTCTCACTTTCGTTCAGTCTTTTTCTCTCTAAATCCCACTTTTGCACTCTCCTCATCTCAGTCTTTTCACACTTTTCTATCCCACACCATTTCTTTGGTCACGCTCTTGTGTTTTCTCTGTCCCCATCTTAACAAGCTTGTCCATCTAAGCCTTGACACGGGTAGAAAACAGGCGATCTACTCTTAAACACATGCAAATACATGGTTATAGATACACACTGTACATAGGTGACAGTTATTGAGCATGACATTAGTGTGAAACACATTATTATATTATTGATCTGCTCCAAGGTCAACTGCTAATCGCATAGTAAACCTAAGCCCTTTTCAAACAACTGGTTCATTCACAAACTCAGCGTCACTAACCCACTGTCTGCTTTTACTCGGCAGACATTTATCAAAATTGTTGCTCAGATCTTTCCTTTGCAGGACTGAACATCTATTGTACAATATTACCCAAGAGAGGCAAAATTGGGCTGGCACTGTGAGGTTAGGTGTTTTTCCTGGATAACATAGAAATGACAGTATCTGCTTCCTTTCCATTGTTCAGTGTTCAAATACAAGTCACATGTACCGTAGGTTGCATGCAGCAAGATCTGATTTTGTAGCACATATCCACAGTTATGATAAGGTTTGAACTTCAGGCTGCGTTGGCACACTGTCAGCTGCTGGGTCGACTTAGCGTACATACAAATGGCAAACATAAAGTCAAATCTTGAAAAAATGAAAGAAAAAAAACCCCAAACAGACAAAAACAAACCAAACATGTACCAAACCAAACCAAGTCAAAATAAAATTACTTTTTGCCATTACACTAGGAGTCATAATCAAACATTTAGCTTTAAAAATGCAACTCTGATGAGATTCCAAGCAATTTGTTGTTTTAAAGTCAAGTCCATGATGACACATTTTTAGAATTGTATAATCTGTATGGGACACATTCGTCTGACATTTTGGGAAATATACTTATTCACTTTGTTGCCGAGAGTTAAAAGAGAAGATTGGTACCACTGTTATACTCTCTGTTAAACTTAGTTTAGCTAGAATGGAAGCACACAGCTAGCATAAAACTCCCCATAAAACCACAACTTATGGTTTCTACATTTCTGTTTGTGTACAGATTAAGCAAACGGGATTTAACCTGTTAATTAGTGGGCTTTGGAGGTGACACAGTCAAGCTAGCTTTTCTCCCCTGCTTCCAGTCTTTATGCTAGGCTAAGATAATCGCCTGCTGGCTCTAGATTCATGTTTAGCGTACAGATATGAAAGTGGTATTATTTCTATCATCTAACCCTCACCAAGACAGTGACGTGTATTTCCCAAAATGTCAAAACTATTTCTTCAAATATATCTTTATTGCTTTTCAGAAGTTGCTCTGGCAAACCATCTTTTAGTGGATGTAAATTTAACTGTGGAATGGGATTACTGTGGAGCTATCTGCCAAGTTGCCAGTTCAGTTTATACCCCTGGATTGATTACTGTGCTGTAGCATTATCCAATATGTTCACCTTGACATTTGTTAAATTTTCTTATCCAAATCTTGCCGTACAACCTCGATCTATACATGACGTTTAAGAAAAAGAAATCTATGACAGAAAGTAGTACCACAGAACTACAGAATTCATGGCCCTATAACCTGGTTCCTTGAAACAACAAGGTCTGGGACCAAAATGGGTCATAGGCCTACTTCTGATGGGTCCCCACGTGACAGAGTATCAATGTGTATCCATGACTACAGGTCCCAGAGCAGCTAATTAATTTCTGCTTTGAATCTTGAGCTGAAAAACAAAAAATATTGCTTTATAGTCCTGTCCAAACGTTTCTAGCTGCAGTAAAGAAGGTCAGGGCATGCCCATTAACATCATAACCCCAACTGTGCTCATTGTTTTGGTTCAATGAGCAGAGTAATAATAAGAGCAGGCTCTCATTTCCATTCAGCACAGCAGCTTCTTCAAAGTCTTAACAGCTCCTGGCGGTCTGGCTTCGCTAGCTGATTCGCTTGTGCCATAACCTCCTTAACCCTACATTCACCTTAACCTCAATCCTGTTCTTAATCTGTCATTGATCTCAATTATAACATGGAATGGAGCCATCCACAAGTGTTTACATGTAGAGCCAACTTCCACAAATGATTCAGAGTAAGACACATGGTGCCACAGGGGATGGATGCTGTTGCAATGCCAAGATAGAGCAATAAGACAGAAACAGAGTGGTAGATGGAATGTAAGGAATGGAAATTAGAGGTGGAAATTACAAATCGCTTTTCACATTTTGTTCAGATCACATATTTAAAGTCACTGACTTTGTATGTAGTTAATTTTTTGTGGATTCACTGATTCAATCAAGAATTACATTCAGTATGTTGCGAGTTCAGACTGTTACTTTCATTTCAGTACAAGTTCACACGGATGCTGTTTATGAGGAGGTAACACGCCAACAATGGTGATTCAGTATCTGTCAGATCAGTCTGAAGATTCAGTGTTAAAGATTTGTTCGTACATATGAAGAAAGAGATGGGGGATTATTGTACAAACCTGTAAAAATCACGTGAGGCAACACTACATAGTGAATGTACAACGCTGTGTGCTTACTTGTTAACAGTAATACTTATCTTAAACACGAAACGACAACGTTTGATTAATCATAAAATACTCATCATTGAAGTATTGTACGCTGCAGACTGTTGCATAAGCTTTGGAAAGGTGGAGCATCTACAATTAAGCGTGACCTGACTTTACCAATGCTTTGGAAAATTAACAGGATAACCGGTTGCATTGGGCAATGGTGTCCCAAATTCCACTATCTTTAACAGAATATAATTAAAATGCCACAGTAATTAGTCTGGTTTCAGGCCTCTGAATTGATGCCAATGTCTTTGGTTTGTTGAGCGATTCATACAGGTCAGGTGCTGTGCCCACGAAAAATAGTGATAGAAAAATGGAGACAAGCAAAGATAAGATTGACGCAGCTGCACAGGTTATTGTAAATCCATTATAGAAACAACTCTAAATTCAACATAATTCTTACTGCACCTAGCATCCGTTACGGCAGCTTCCATGTCAACTGAAAATGACATCGAGGGGCAAGACAAAACAAAAGTCAGCTAACACGAGCACTGACTTTAGACTGACTATTAAAGAGTGAAACAAAATGGCAATTCAGTTCTATAACGAGGCTTATAAAGAATATCATAGCCTTCATTTGGAAAGCTGTAGCCCTTTAGGTAACATAACAGCGGAGATGTGTTCTTTCCAGGCAGGCAAATAACCCTACATTTCAAGAGATTTACTGAAAACTTACTTTAAATCTCACATCATTTAATATGCAAAGTCTCAATATCTTTTGCTCTTTGAAGAGTCTCTGAAAATATTTCAAATCGTTAGTATTGCTCTATGACATTAAGTCTTCATGACAAATAGAGGAACTAACAAAGCATCCATACTTATTATTTGTTAAGCGTGACACTCAAAAAAATGTAATCTGCGTCATCAGGACCTTCAGGGTGTGGTTTGATCAGATTCTGATTAACGGTGCTCCTGATTGGTGTAGAGGTACAGGACGTCACCTTTTCCAACTGAGCACCACCCACTTCAAACAAGTAAGACGAAATACAAACAAAACACAAATAAGCTCTTAAAAATCTCTCACGGGAAACAAACAAAATCATTCTAATTCAGGACTCGTAAGTCACTTGAGAAATAGCTTTTAGGGACTTTAGATTATACATTAACTGTGACTGGTTGGTCTTTTGCTTCAACCAAAGGAATAGAGGAAAATTACAAACAGAAGGCATCCAGAAAGCACCATAAAGCCACTACCTGGACAGAGCGATCTCAGCCTTCTGCCGGGCGATGTCAGCTGCTTTCTGCGCTCCCTCCACGGCTCGGTCCACCTTCTCTCTGATCTTGCTGGCCCGGAGGGGGATCAGGTTCTTCCTTTTGCCGCTCACCAGGGTGTTCTGTTTGTACTTCCCTTCCTCTTTTGTGCCATCAGGAAATGTGGTGCAGCCGTAGCCATGGCGCTTGTTGCTCAGCCACTCTCCCTCGTACTGCAGCCCGTCGGATCGCCGACTGACACCGAACCCTGTTCGCTTGTCGTTCTTCCACTCCCCGCAGTAGGTCTCTGTTGCCGTGGCATCCACATCGTCATCAGCGACGGCCAACTCTGCATCTGCATCTCCGAGACTAGAAAGGTGAAAATGTTTGCCTGGTGTATTCAGTCAATTTCTTTGAGAACAACAAAAATAGGTCTGGTTGGCAGCTACGAGAGCTTTACCATAACATGACAGAGAGAGTGCTGTGCACCAACGGCAGATAGTATCTTTAATGTTAAAGGCTACTGATATGTGTGCACTACAAAAAGCTCTCTTAAGTCACTCAACTGTGCCATCTCAGCCTCCCAATATTCTCATCGTCTTCCCTCTCTCTTTCTGCAACATGGTATTTTATCAAACACCCAGCTTCCACTGAAATGAAGATCCTGGTGTTCTGAAACTCAACAAAGAACTCAGATAGTGTCTATTTTTGTCAAGACCTCCATCCGGTATGGTCGAAGGACGAGGTCTTCTTAGAACATACAAAACCAAACAAAGCGATAAAGCCAAGATTACTACCAGAGAAAACAAAGTATTTTCTTATGACTGCAATATGAACCTAGGGTGATAAAAAAAATTACTTGATTTTTTATCCATTATACACTTTTTAATGATAACCTGATGGTAGTCAATAAATGGGAAAACTGACTATGCTGATGGTATTTTAGAGGAATAGGTCAACATTTTGGAAAATATGCTAATTGGCTTTCTGTGTGTTAATTATAAAGCTGGCGTCAGGAAGTGGTTAGCTTAGCTTAGCATAAAGACTGGAATCAGGGGAAAACAGCTAGCCTGAGTTTGTCTAAAGTTGAAAAATATCCCGCTACAGTTCAGCAATATAAAATGTTGCATCTCGTTTGTTCATTTGTACACAAACAGAAATGTAAAAATGACAATTTGAGTTTGAGATATGTGTGAAGCTATTTCATGACGAACAAGTATATTCATCCGATTGACCTTTCTGTGCAGCGTCGCCAGCTGAAGCGTGGGTTGCCAGGTTCGATTGGTGAGCACAGGGTTTTCTTTATGAGCATGATGGTACCAAACCTGGCAACCTCACCGATACAACAAGACTCCTGGAAGCCCAACTATTGTTTTGTCATGGCTCCACTGTGCTCCGTGTTGTCCCTGGTCAACATACCTGTCATTCTGCGTATCCTGCAGTACTTCCACCCCCGGTAGCAAGCTCTTTGGCCTCAGTGATTTTTTCTAGTTTTCGAAAGCTGTTTTTGAATCTTTTTGCTCTTGTGCTAATCCTGTTCTCCTGTGCTTCAGGTTCATGCCTGCACATTCATCGAGTTTGCCTGCTTGTCTTCACACCCCAGCCTGCCACGTCCCCCATCCACCGGATCTTCCCCCATTTACCAGTTCCCCTTCCATCTCCCCCTTCTCCAGCTCAAATAAACCAAGTTGACTTTCATCTACTCCAGTGTTCCTGTCCTGCACTTGGGCCCTACTCGTCATCATGTCACATGTTTGCCAAGAAATACTCCCAGCATGAAACTCCCTAAATGAATGCTCAACCTGTATATTGAGGTGGTGTACATAGCCAGGCTTGTTTCCAGTCTTTTTGCTAAGCTCGACTAACCATGTCCTGACACAAGTAAGCATACTTATCACACATACATGAGATTGATTTCGATTATCGCTCGGTAAGAAAGCAAATACGGGAATATCGCAAACTGTTAAAATATTCCCTTTAATAATTTTAGAGTGCAAAACATCCAGAAACAACTACTTAAATCAGGGAGTGATAAATCCAAGAACCCAGAGTTGAAAATGCATGTCTCGTTTTCACAATGTCTTATGAAGAACATCTCAAAAGCCTGAGAACAGACAATGCACTCATAATGCTCCACTGATATTTTCCCCATTCCCTTGTCCCTGTCTATTCATATGATACCAATCCTTGGCGTAACACGCCCTCATGGTCAGCCACTGAACAGTTCATCTGAAGTTGTTAGGGAATAAAAAGTGTCATAGGCTTGTTTTCATCTTGCCTCCTCAGGGCCCATTAATTAAATCTCTACTTCCCTTTAGTGTGTTTTCACTGGCCCAGCATGAGATTTATTGCTTTAATATGTTCATAATATGAACCATCAAATGATAAAAATAACCAGCACATCAATAAATAATTGATTGAAAATGTTTACAGCAGCAGAATGGGAAAAACAACCTAGACGCTCCTCTCCTTATCAACCTTGCCAATAATCAATCAGACCTGATAAGCTGCTGTCACCCACTTTGCCAACAAACAGGTTAGAAGCTGCTGACTCTTGTCTCGTAATTGGTGCCTTTAAAAATAAGCCACCTCAATTCAGTGTACTTGGAATTTTATGCTAAGCATTTCCAATGGCACAGGATTGATTGAACACATTCAGGTCAACAAACGCTGCTGTTTCCATGTTGAATGAAACAAGGCTTTTACATTGCATTTGCAATTGAGAGTACCCACCAGCATGTCCACACTGTGACTGACTCTGAGCTGATGTGGACAACAGCAGAGCAGTGGCCAACACAATGTAAAAACAGAAACCTTTTATCAGGCACTGAGCCAGCTGACCAGTAGGACCTTTTGACCTATAGGCCACTTTGGACTGCATGCCAATCCATTTTCAAGACACTTAAGCAGGACAGATGCTTGTTGTTGCGTTGATGTCCTCCAGATGAAGGACAGTTCCCTTTCTAAGTATGTCATCCCTCCTTATCCTCTCACCACTTTCATTCATTTCATTACTTCATGACAGAGTTTATATGATGCACTCTTCTGAGTGTCAGCCAGTACTGGATTCAACAGTCCCATGAAATGGCCTTGAAGCTGCTTTGACATGTTTCTGCCTGAAGCAGGATATTGGAACCAAGGGACTTGATGTCTTGAGAAGACTTGAGAAAGGGTTGGGTGAGTTGCCCAAAATTGGATGGAAATATGGATGGAAAAAGGTGTTTAATATTTCGTTTGTGTATAATATACAACCTTAATGGCAGACACAAACCCTAGAAGATTCTAAAAAAACCTGGGTTATGTTCAATGCCAAATCATTTTCAACTCTTGCTTTCAACATAAGATGCACATAGAAATTACAGTATGGATAATGTTAGGGAAGGATTGTGATCACTTATAATAAAATATGGTTATGGCAACTGAAACACTTGGATAAGGTTTTGGAAAGATCATAGTTACAGCTAGTAAAATGGCAAACATTCATTGTGGGTGTGTGACAGGACGCAATCTCCAGTCTTCTGAATCTAAGTCAGAGCGGCTATACTTACAGAATTGGCACTGAATGTTGGTGTTGGACGTAAATTATGAATCTTCCAATATGGACGTACTTCCTAGGGAACTGGGTTTTTTATTTAAAACCAAGCCAACAAAGGCAGTTTTCCTTTCAGTTTATCCTAGACCATCAGTTTGAAGACAACCTCACTAACTAGTAGACCATACGACTGCCTGACCTGCAGTAGAGCTTGACCACCCCACCTCCTCCATCATCTACTCCTGTTATTACCTGATAGTAGAGTTGATATCAGATGCAGCAGAGGACACAGTACTCATCCCAGCCTCGCTCCTGAACGAGCTCTGTTTAGACCTCTGGGAGGCCAGAGAGCTCCTGGACTCAGACTTCCTCAGCTTGAGCCCGGACAGGATGGACCTCCGGAACAGCCCGCCTTTTCTCTTCCCCTTCAGCAGCTCAGCCTCACTGTGTGCCGTCAATACAAAACCTCCACGAGACACAGCGGGGCTGCTGCCACTGCTGCCCGTGCTGCACAGGGAGACGCTGGTGGTCAGAGTGCCTGGAACAGGAGGAGGACCAGGAATCACCACCCCAGTCCGGTCCAGCAGAGCTGTACCATTGCTGTGCTCCGAACTGGAGCGTAGAGAGTTTATGGAGGTACGCAGCGGGGAGCGGATGACGGCCGCCATGCCGTACGGGACACTTTGACGAACTCCGTAGCCATGCCGCATCCCGCCAACCCACTGGCCCTGAAATGTTCCTAGAGAAAGAGGAGAAAAATTACTAATACCAGATATATAAAAAAAAATTCTGTAGTAGGCCTGATAATTTAACAGGCCTTTAAATTTGGTGCTGCATACAAAGGATGACTACTAGAACAAAAAAACAAAGATGAGGTTTATGCTTCCCAGAATTCTCAAACTGTTTTTAGGTTTTACAAGACAAAACACATAAAAGGATGAAGACTAACTGCTTGGTTTGGTAAATGTACATCTGGTTAACCGATCCACCCCTTTTCCCCAAACGAGGCTAGCTAGGTGGGTAGCTAGCTAAGTAGGAAGATGACATTCTCTTTTTTAATCCCGCCTGGTCAATTCTGTTCTCTAACTGGCGGAACCAGATGGGCACAACACCAGACTTATTTGAAATGTCCAAAGTCCAAGGAATGTGCTGAGATTCAGAGGTCTGGTCAGTCTTGTAGAAGGGCCCTGCTAGCTTTAGCACTTTTATTCTCATATATTACTTTATATTTTGCTTTCCTGGTGGATATTCCTGAATAAATGCGTGTGTTTTTAGGGGGTCAGTAGTGGCTCAACAGGAATTTTTTGCCCCAGAGCCCCCTAACAGGTTAATCCGGCCATGGCTGAATGAAATACAAAGTATTAAGTCAATGAGTAGTACTGTATATGGGAGTGGTTTCCTCTTTCTCTCGTCCATCCATTCCCATTCATTCATACCGTGTCTCTGTTCTACCCGCACTCACTGCTGCATAACGTTGCTGAAAAGTAGGGCATCTGAGTATGTGTGTTTCTCATTCCTCTCTCACTCACACACATACACACTCACACACTCAAACGGAAGTGTGTGTTCCAATAGGAGTGCAAGTGATCCATCCTGCCTGCCCGTACCTCTGATGTAACAGCACTCTGATTCATTCTGTAGCAATCGCATTTGCTCGAACCAAACTACATGACCATATAAGGACTGCAAACAAGTTCTCCGTCGCCATCGCAAACACACACAAACATTTCCCTTGTGGGCTCAAGTGTCAGTGAAGTGGGATGTGCTGAATGAAGCCAATCGTATTCTTGCTTACGGTCTAAGACACACTCAAACACCCTCACTCAGGCACAACAAGCACATCCACAGTGCTGTTAAAAAAAAACTTGAGTGAGAAGAGGTGTTATTCCTGAACCTGCCCTGGCCATTAGAACGATATGCTGCCTTTTTATCCCTCACACACACACACACACACAGAGTCTGTGTCATAGACAGCTGGCCAGCACATCTGGCTGGGCCTTTGTAATAATGTCAATACACAGCTGTACGACCATATGACAGAGAGATCAAAGAACACACACTCACACAGGCACAAACATAAACACCCGTGCAACAGCTTGACAAGATCATCGTGGCATTAAATGGCCGCCAGCATGCTTGAGCAGGAGAGTGAGACAGAGGGCAATGCAGAAGAGAGACAGTCCTGAGTATCCAGAGCATCACCTGTGTTTCTGTGTGACACTGCTTCTGCTACAGGTCACATTTCTATTACTAAGATTTCTGAAACGTTTAAGCATATAATGAGAAAAACCCTAACTTCTTGCAGTACGTCCAAATATATATCACATAACTAATTCTAAACAGTATGCATACTAAAAAAACCTTGATATTAAATGGAGGGGATGCTCACAGCTGGATCACAGCTACAATTTTGGAGAAACATTTTGCTGTGTGTTTGTGAAGTATAATTGGCAGTGGCATTCGTAAAGGAATAGCTCAACATTTTGGGAAATACACTTATTCACTCTTGCCGACAGTTAGATGAGAAGATCGATACCACTCTCATGCCTGTCTTTTCAATATGTAGCTGGAGCCAGCAGCTGGTTAGGTTAGTGTGGCATAGAATAAAAACTGAAAACATTGGGAAACTGCTAGCCTGGTTCTGTCCAACTGTAACAGATTCTGCATACCAGTAGCTCTAAAGCTCATCCATTAACACCTTCCATTGTCGTTTCACAGTTTGTGGTACTATTTCCTGTCGTCACCATGAAGTTGCCAGGCAACCAGCAGACACTCAAGGAAGTTAGTGCTCCTGGCAAAGAAATAGTCGGGCAACATCACCCCCATAAAACAGTGTTCTTACACATCGGTTTATATACGGATTAAACAAACAAGATACAGTTAATTAGCATTTAGACTACCCTATATAGTAGAAAAATGAATGGAAAACACAACAAAATACAGCCAAACACTAAACATTATAACCCTCATGAAGGTAGGATTTATTGAAGATCCGCTGTATCAGAGTGCATTTGTTTTAGCTAGGAGTACCTACGAAACTGGCAACTTAAAGTGTGAGTGAATAAATATATGTGAAGCAGTGTGTGGGCTTTTGTTTTTCCATGATTTCTTGGATGCATATACAACCCTCAATCAGTAATGCCTGAGTAAATAAAATATTCATTGGGGCACTAGGCTGCTTTTCCAACGTGGGCCTGTCGCTCTCCATGGTGCTGAAATATACAGTCTGAGAGGCAGGCTGTTGGTGGTAAAAATCAAATCCATCCACAGTTTATTTGTGAAATCAACGCATTACATGGGAACCCTAGGAAACATGAGCATCTGCCAGAATGGGGTACACACTTTACACAGTCAGAAAATAAACTACATTTTTGTACTAAAGCTGCTTCTTTTGAACAAAAAGGCCAAAAGCTTTATTTGCTTTCTGACAAGAGAGACATGCAACAGCAGATCAGGTTATCCTCCTCTCATCATTTTCAATATGAAACTGTCACAGTTGTATTGAAAAAAAAACCCCACAGACTTTTGGATTTGTAAAGGCTTCAACCCCAGGCCTACAGAAGAGAATCCGCTTCACTGATTCTGCCTGGAGGACAACAGGAAGCTAATCATATGGGCCTGTAACCCAGGTCGGGGCCTCTGTGGGCACGAGGCAGCCACAGAGAAGGAGTTAACAGCGAAAGATCAAAGCTGCGGAAACATCACAGAGGCATGGAGATTTGATCACGCGCCAACCCCCAGGCTGAATTCATAATTGTCTCTTTAACAAAGCGCACGTCTGTTCTCTATTTCTAGGTTAAAAACCATCTGTCTCTTAGGGTCTGCATTTCATTCTAAGGACACAGAAGTAGAAGACACTTGTCGAAATCACTAAATTCTGCTTGTTTGTTTGAACTGTACTTCTCTCTTTCTATCTTTTCACTAGTTCCGGAGGAGTCAAAGTAGTTAATGCGAGTCTATATTATTGCACAGTAGCCTCGGTTAATACTTTGCACCTCCAAATATTGATTTGTGAAGCACAGCAGTAAAAAAGAGAAAGCATGGCGGAAGATGGCCTGCGAAGGAGTTGAAATTGGTTATTTTATGAATTATTAATGTGTCGTTTCACCATGTCAGCACTTGCGTGTCGGAGTGTCTGTGTTTGTGTATGTGAGAGAAATGAGGAGGGAAAGTAAGATAAGACAACAAGGTCAAGTTTCTCGGCATTTTCTCAGATTGTTCGTAAATAGTCCAATGCGCCATTGCATGAGGTAAGAAATGTGTAATAACAAGAATATTCAGATTACAGATAATAAGTAAAAAAAATGATCGGGGTGGGGAGGGGGCTGAACCTTATATTTGACCTTTTTTTAAAATTAAGTTTAATTAGTTTAATTTACCCTCACCTTGACTTAGGATAAAGATGACTATACCTTTCACCCAATATCTCAAAACAATTTAAAAGTACTGGTACAACAA
>JAVQJV010061138.1:0-31429 GCA_036024995.1 Gadopsis bispinosus | reverse complement strand
CAGTCAGTCAGTCAGTCAGTCTCTCTCTCTCTCTCTCTCTCTCTCTCTCCTCCCCTAAAGTTTGTCACAACAAAATACATGCTGGGATAAGTTCTTAGTGGTTTGTAATGACAGGTTGTTAGGGGTATTTAGGATGTATTTAATTTAAATTACATTGGTTTTGATTAGTGAAACGTGAAAATTAACAGGAGAGAACATTTTGTTGCAAATAACAGATTTGGTGAAAATGCTAATGAACAGTTTTACATGTTCAAGTCTGACCAAAACATTTAACAAATAAGTGAAGTTTGTTTGTCCTGAATGTTGACTGAGTGTCATGCAGGTTCACTGCATGTCACTCACAGATGGGTCTAAAAGATCTTGGTTGCAATCTGTGTCAAACGTATAATTTCAGTTTTGATGGGATGCTAGAGAGTCACAGAGAGAACACAGAGCACCACAACGCACATTTGAGGAGTACTCATCTGTATTGGGGTGAAAGACTTGGCAACAAAACAGGCTTTCACTTTAGTATTGCTGTTGACTGAGGTAAATCAACAAAGCTCTATGTTCTTTTAAAATGTTTGAAACAGAATGAGGATGAGGAGGTACATTTTAATTGTGTGTTTGTCTCTGTTCCAGTCTTGGTATCTGGGCAACTGACTGAACTCTGGAGGAAAGCAGATTGGCATGGCAGTACTGTCCTGGAGGAAAGGAAACAATGTTGTCAAGACATTGCCAGAGGAAAAATATATTCAGCTTTGTAGAAGCAAAACATGTCATCATACACATATATAAATATACAGTGCAACATATTTATATATGTGTATGCACCCAGAAGAGACAGTCTGTATGGAAGATGGATGCTGTTCTCACTCAGCCACAGGATGAACTCTGCTATATGACACTAAGTGGTTCTCACAAACGTCGTGAGTTGCGATTTTGAAGTCAAAGTAATGGAGTGATGCGGATATCTGGTTGGTCCAGATGAACTACAGTCCAGAACCAGGCCTCAAAACACCAGATCCTAAGAAGCCTGTAACCTAACTGTGTTTCCAGGATGAGGCCTGTTTCCCTGGGATGGGTGTCAGCCTTTACCCCTGTTCCCTGGGTCTCTACACTAAATCTAGTATAAGGCCTCCTCCCTGGGACAGACAGAGACCTCATCCCCCCTCAACACCCTGAATGCCCCTCTCCGCTGCAGGTGCTGCTTATAATATATGCAAATAAGCCTCCCTTATTTTCTGAACCGACTAGAAAGACAGATCCTGTTGTTAATATGTAATGTTTCTTTGCACTTTTTAATGTTATTGATACGTCTGAAGAAAATTAAGAGTTGAAACAGCGCAGGTTTTTTTTTCTCTCTTCTCCCCAAAAGACAGAGGCTTTGTCTTTTTTATTGACAATCATCCGCCTAAATCATTAAGTTGCTTTGCTAAGCTCATGTTTTTAAGACTGTTTGATTGTGCTTTTTTTATCAGAAAACAATGAGTAATAGTGGAATATAAGAGCTATATTCATGCTTCCTCCAACACAACACACAATGCTACAGTATAGAGTTAGGCCCGTAGCATCTGGAGCATCTTTTTACATGAATCTCCTGCTGCATTTGCCATGACAGTACTTATCCAAATGGCCAAAGGCACAATATTTGGAGGAGAATCACACCTTCCACAATGAAACATTTCAGTAGAACTGAGAAAAGGCAAAGACACCAGGATCACGTGGCAGCACAGCCAGCAGTAAACTGGCTGCTGAATCCATTGTGTGAAACTAGCATGGTGGGTGGGTGTGTGTGCGTGTGTGTGTTTGTTTGTGTGTGTCAAAATGTGAATATGGTTCCTGCATTTCCACACTCAACCCTGCTCTGCTTTGAGGAGATGCTGTGTAGATTTGGTTTGTCTCAGAGAACACAGTGACAGGGTTTGTACTTGTATGTATTTAGATTAGAAGGAGATGTAATAGGCATTGCACTATTCTTAAGTCAAACTTCCTTTTTGGAAAGGTGCAATGATGTGGCATGTTACCAAGCTGGCAGGCTGTAGTGTGTTTTTCTTGAAGTCGATGGTTATGACACCAGGCCCTGTGCAAACTGACTTGACCTGAGCACAAAATCAAGGAGGTCTAGAAGGTGTTCCAGATAGGCTCTGCACTGTGTCGCGCAACCCCAACCCAACCTGAACAATCTGTTGAGGAACAGTAGCAGTAGAGTTTGGTTGGAGTTAGCCATGGGTGAGCTGGAGACACATTAACAGAAGGACAGGTTAGCCAGGGTTGGTTTCAAGTCAGACCTTGATTGTTTATCACTGGCAACAAGTGGGGAACCTTGTCCAGCATACAATATTTGCATTATGACAGCGCTTTAGTGAGGCAAAACATTATTATCTTGTGGCTGGCTTTTGTCTTTATATTTTGAAAGGCATTTAATAGTTTAAAACCTTACAAGCTGTATTTTAACTTACATTAGAATTCTCAAACAATTGACAAGGTTAGCATTTAATAGAACATTGATCCTTATCCACGGTAATGGAGATATCTTAAACCCATGTGTTCATAGAAGAGCAAGATGCCAGTTCAGCGGATAGGAAAAACTATCAGTAGTTGTCAAAGGTCTGAATGCGGAAGCTGAATAAAATCCATAATCAAATTCTAAATCATGTCACCATTGATGTTTCTATGTGAAATTCAACATTAGTAGAATGTTTCGAATGAGTATTTCTGCAGTCTTACACCATGATTTGCGTTCCCTGTGCAGTACTTTGGGCCACGTCAGAACATTATTATTTCACTTGTTGTACAGCAGTGGTTTGTATCTTGAAAGGTATTTTCCTGATCTGGAAAGATAAAAATTTTTTGAAAGGGCAAAACCAAAGTATAATCCAAAATTTCTGACCATTGCTGAAGTCTGAACAATGGACCTAAATATACATGCAGTGAAGAGTAGAGCAGTGTGGCGTGGTCAGTGGAAATGTTGGATTCATACGTTTGTTTTGCTCTGAGAAGACATTTCAGGAAGCAGACATCTGTGGGATCACTAAAACACCTTTGAAGATGCAATCCGCTGTAGTAAAAGATCTTGATGGTTCACAGAATAATATTCAGAGTGTGTGGAGAGTGACTGTGTGACAGCTCAGACCTGGAACTCCAGTTCATTCTGATATTTCCCTCCAGTTTTTCTTCCGTTTGCCCCTTTCCTGTTTATGTTTTATAAATTTTTGGGTCAAACAGTGTTGGAATGTGTGTGATAAGGTGAAACATTTTCAACTCACACAGAAGCGTCTCCACTTGGTTTTGCACCACCTAGAATTGGCGCCTTTTCGGCCCACAATTCACTTTGCGTTCAATCTGAACGCAGGTGTCTCTGTCTTTTCCTTTTCCTTTCCTAGGGTTTGGGGTTAAAGTTGACAGCAGTCGGTGCCTACTAGGGGTTCCGATTATGTACTGAAGATGCTGATATGAGCTGGGTTTGGCAGGGCGAGGTTTAAGGTTTAGTTAAAGTTGGCTTAAAGCTGATGTATACTGCATGGTGCTGCCCTGGTCGCTGTGCTGACCTAATGAATGCATGGCTCAAACTGATGATACCTCTTCCTCTCTATCCTGTTCTTCCTCCTCCTCCCCTTCCTCTCTCTGTATTCTGTACTATGTCAGAGAGCAGCGGATGGAAGGGCTGTCTGTTTCTTTCAATTTTAATAATAGCCCTATTGTTAAACTTCTATTTTGCACGATATTTCATAAAACACATTATGTGCCTTGCCTTTAGTTAAAGAACAATAATACATTATGTGAAAGTGATGATTCTGTTCATGGTACAACTTGAAGCACTTAAAAATAGAAAAGTAAAAAAAAGCTGCATGTGTGATTGCTTGAAATTAACCCATGTAGCAGGTACACAGTTTTAGGTTAAACAGTGGCAGTGTATTAGCTGCTAGCTGAGATATTAGCTCAAGTGTAAGAATGCTTTCATTAGCTTCAGCAGAGGCTGGGACAGATATTACTCACTACCACCATTCAACTAAAGGCACAGCAAATCTCTACAGTGCGAAAGGAACAGTCTGACATTTTGAGAAATGCACTTGTTTTCTGTGATACTCACAGTCACATGAGAAGGATGCTACCTCAGTCATCCCACTGTCCGGTAGTCTACAGACACCCAGCCTGCTGGACACACAGTGCACACATGCTTAACTTTGTGCTAAGATGAGCTGAACACATCCTACTCTGTAACGCAATTATCTTAACTCAAGTTCCAGTAACTTTTATTCTGTTCAACCACGCTTCACAGGTTTCCTCTGCTGATTTAGTTTTGACATATGTATGGAATTTTGGTCACATGTATAGGAGATCTAAACGCCTATACCTGTTAATACGTGACCAAAATTCCATACTTAATTTGAATACATGACAACTGAATCATCTCCATGACAGCTGAGCAAACTCAGATTGTGAGAACGCTCTGAAGCACTAGTACAGTAAGTGGACTTTGAGATAAGATTATTTTGTCAAACTACTGTTTTCAGGGTCAAGAATGAATCGTACAAATACATATGTCGTCATTTTAGAACTGTAGTTCACAAAATGTTGGACTGTTTTTTTTTTTAAGTGTTTTCAAAGACATAATTTGCCATAATCAAATGTTGGTTGCACTCAGAGCTGATAAGGTTCAGTGGCTCTGCTGTTTATAGCGTTGACTTAAAGGTGTGTGTGGACTGAATGATGAAAACTGAAACACTATTTTAGGGTATTGTTCAAGTATGGCTACCTTGGATCTGAAAATGGCACCTTGCAAATGCAAAAACATTTGTTCCGAAAGTGCAGTCTGATGGTCCTGCCTAAATGTTCACAATACAAACAAAAGCCATTTTCAGAGACGCTGCTCAGCTCTGTCTACATCCTGTTTTTAAATCAAGTATTAAAGACATGCAAACGCATTTGATAGTATTTATTGCAGGGAAAAGTCTTATACTATATTGTGAATATTTTGTCAGACATTTAGCCAATGTGGCCAAGCCACTCAATCCCATCTAATGGAAACATGTTAATCATGCTCTGGTTTCAGGGCCAAGGCTCTTCAACTCTATGATTGGCCATTAGAACACCGTCCATTTGCCTGTATGATGACTTGGACCACATGATTAGTCATGTGATAAAATATTTCAAAAGTTTTTTATGAATGCATGCATTTAACACTATTCTTACTCAACTTGGCTTTTAGGTTATTTTTTTGTTATTTCTTAGTATTATGTTGCTTGTAGAATTATAGTTTTAAACACAGCAGTGTGTATAAAAATATCTACACCATGGACTTATCAGTTATAATAAGCATGTATAGAATGTTTAAGTCTGTTGTGTTTGTGTGTTTTAGTTTGGCTCTCTTAACATGGTGACCAAGCTGCAGTGTAAGGGACCCACGAAATGAGAGAAATGATGGGTAGGCTGGTAGTATAGTTTAGCCATGTAAGGGATGATAATGGGTGAAAATGAATTACGTATGTTTATGTTAAATAGGCATGAAGTCCTCTTCTTAGGAGTTCTGTCAGAAATGAAGCGCTAAAGTGATAAATGGCAACAAGATGGCGCTATTGCTACAGATACACACCTGAAACAAATGTTTGTGTCATTCCACAAAGTAATTGTAATCTCTTCAGTCCGGTAGGAAGAAAAACAGAAGCTGCTTATAATCCAGAGCATTACGTCTACTGAAGAGCAACAGCAGCTTGGTGAGAAGTTGATTTCAGTACTGATTATAATTGTTAATCTTGAAAGCAGCTGGATAGATTCATGGACACCGGGCCAAGTTGCAATTACAGTCTCATGTTTGCACCCCCTCTTTCAATCCAAAATATTTTGGAAGTAAAAATGTAATAAATGTTGTGACCATGGTGATACATCCATGAGTGTGTAACCAGCAACACCAGGTTTGAATTTGGATTGTTTTACTCAGATGGCTGCCACTTAAAACCACAAGCAGGAGGACAAAGGCTGTTTCTGTGAAATGTGTAAAAAAAATTAAGCAGAGCATTATCTCATGATGGGACTGACCGTGGGTGACTCAGTTGAGATGTGTGTGCATACGATTAGGTGCTGGTTGCCTATTAGAAAATCCACTACAGGAATAAAAGGGAGAACTTCTGGGCCCACGGACAGAACATTTTAAAATTTTAGATTACAATAGGGATGGACAGACAACTAAAGTCTCTCTAGTTTGATCGTTCCAGTTAAAATTTAAGGGGGGGTGTACGTAATAACACCAAAACCGATTCAATATTGTATTGCTCAAACCAATACTACACCAAAAACTGCAGTCAAAAGTTGCCATACATTTAAATCACCTCTCTTACAGTTTAAAACAAAAACTGAATAGTGTAAGACTTGCAAAGGCTGTGCTGGACAGATGTAGTGGATTACAGAAAGCTACAGTGGCTTTGTGATTGCTGTGTCTCCTCCTGCTGATGACCAAGATTACTGTGCATATTGTATTTTGAGAATCGTATTACGGCTTCATATTGTCTACCAGAAGCTCCACCTGTAGACAAGAGATTAACGCGATTTTACTTCCAAAGCTTAAACCTGTAGAGATGATGTATGCACTTATTTAAAGGCAGATGGCCTGAAAGCAGTGTATTTCCAGAGTTTGGTCATATTTTGGATGCGTGGCTCCTAGTTGTCAGGAGAGGTTTGATTTCGTATTGAAGTAGGTTATGAAGTGTGACTCCTCTTTGTTTCTCTGACAACAGAAAATGCACAAAGAAAGCCAAATGCTTTACCTACATAACACCAGCCAAATGAGTGGAAGGCCGCTGTGTTCCGAAGGTGCAAGGTGCATACAGTATGCCCAGGCCTCTATCAAACCCACTCAAACAAGGCAATGCAGCTCTCAGTCACTTTTGCCAGTCAAAGTGGACATTTCTTCCAGCTCTTGTGAGCGGGGGAGTTGTGTCGAAACGTCCGCAAATGAAATTGTTAATGAGGGGAGAGTAATGTGTTTGTCATAATGTTGAAATTGGAGAATGAACAGTACACAGTTCGGTATCGGTTCAGCTGTCCTCATGCAAACACTGCACTCTCCTCGGGTCAAAGAACGTTGGCGTGCAAACTCATCACTTTCTCTGCTCTGGTCAAATAAATCAGCAGGTTAACAGCAATGGAAACTGGAAAATTTCAACAAGCAGTGCCTATCATTTTACTGCTACTTTAATTTGAGATATTGTGTATGCTGTGCTTTTCAACACACGTTGTATTCAAACACTCCATGGTCGTGTGAGACACTTCAGCCTAGGGGTTGATGCTCAGTATTGAGAACACCACCAGCCCTGCTCAGTGAAGATGGACTGAGCATTTCCCAAGGTGACAAGCCATAAAACAACCCAAAGAGTCCAAGAACGTCTAGAGGAAACACTGACTGCATTTTGAGGGAAATTAATGTTCTGTGGATTCATGGTTTTTCATTTTAGGGCGGATTCTGTTCAGGGACTACAGCTGTGTCCTTTTTTAAATTTGCACTTCAAAAAGGTGGAGATACCACTTTACAAAAAGATACTAAAAATGTTAAACAGTTACCAAAGACAGCACGTTTGTTTGTTAGTTTGTCACCATCGTTAGTGATATTAGCAGCACTGCGATTTTCCTACTACGACAAGTCAAAATATATAAAATATCTGTGAAAATGGCCTGTTGCTGGCTCATTCTAAATCAGGAGCTAAATGGGACATAACATGCTGACCACTGCATTATTATTACACAGCTATTATTTACTGTAGTAATATAGTATAACACAGTTGTAGTAATACAGCGTTGTCACTTGGAATGCACCATTAGACCATTCTTGAAACAACCCCATTTCTCCTTTTTGTTACTGTTGCTATGTTAAACAGCTAGTAAACAACAATTTGCCGAGGCCTATATGTTTAGCCACCTTCTAATAGTTTTAGACTTTGCAGATGGAATGAAAACAATCTGCAGTCCACACGATGCGGATACTCGGTGTCACTGGTATTATACTGTAGTACATGTACCATAAACGCATTAAAAGACAAGATAGATGATAAGGTTATCCGAGTGTGTGCTTAGCTGTGAATGCTGATTTGATGGAAATGGCCTGTGCTTCGTATTGCTCAGTTGTATTATAATCAGTGCGCATTTACATTAATACTTAATTCCACATATTATTTTAACTAGGAAGCAATAATGTGTGCCAAATAACAACTCAGCACAATGCACAACATAATGCCACGTACATGTAGATAGAGACTAATATCTAGTAGATGCTGTGTTTAGTCATTGATTATGTACTATTTAGCCTTTGATCCAGCATCATTTCAGCATTTGAGTTATTCAGGAGCTGTTTGTTAACTATCTACAGGAACAAATCATTGCGTACTGGTTCATTAACAGACCTGGCACTCATATATTATGTACTTTACAATCCTTCATTTATGCATGTGCTTTAGTTAACTATGCATGAATTAGCATGCAGTAATTTCATCCATTCTAGTTTGGAACTGCTTAGCACTTTGTTTACCTTACAGTCTAGTGGTACTGCTACACCTTTTATTTGGCCTAAATTTGGAACTGGTGTGTTACATGCAGTTTTCCCAGTGTTAATGAAGTAACCACAGGATCTACTCCAGAGTCCCAAACATGGAGTTGTAAGTGTGAAACTACTAAGAGGACATAAAAGTATGTTGGCAAACATCTGTGAAATGTGTTGACTAAGATGTGGTTTTGGTGTTCCCTCTAGATTTTTCTTGACTCCGTGACACAAACCCAAGTGCTGTTCTGACCCACTGTTAGCAAAGAGTAACCAAACGATATTTCTGCACGACTCCTGTTAAGATGCATGACGTTAGAAACTCAACTGCTTTATGATTGTGGTTGGCGGGTCGCAGTTAGTATTGTAAGAACCTAGAACTGTAACTGAACAGTTGTCCTCCTGGTGGCAATTCCTGTTTCCTGTTTAGCTGAATGCTGTGTGAGAAACAAAGGGACAAATAAATAACAAATATGTTTTGGGGTGATTTTTGCGGGATGTTTTCATAGAGGGCTTTTTTCTATAAACTGTTAATGTATTCAACACTACACTACTGCTGCTGTTACCTGAAAACCTTGTTACTCCAATATGTGTTTCTTTTTGCTGTTTCTTACTTGAATTGCAAGTTTGCTTTTTTATTTTTAGCAGCCCTTCAAAACCATTGAAAAGTTTAAAACCTTTCTTAGTTCCTGAAAATCAGATTTTGTAGAGCTACAGGTTTTCCTCTGACAGTGATGCCATATTGATTCCTTTCTATATTTGCGCGTGCATTGCTTCTGCACACTGTTTACTCCATGTGCTGAAGACAGTTTGTAATGAACGAAAGAGTTGTTTCTCAGAGAAAATTTTAATGCAGTCTCATATTTTAAGGATTTTTTTTCTCATAACTTTTCAGATAGTATAGTAAAGGACTGCTTTGCTTGCTTCCAGATATATATCCCTTACATCAGAGAGAGCATTGGCATGATTAGCTTTCATCAGTTATTGCATGGCTACAATCCACACAGACCACAATCCTTTTCACATTAACTGTAAATCAGGACATTGTATAGTTCATTTAGCTGTGGGATAACAATTTGGCAATCAATGATATATATTGAGTTCCCCCCTGATGTAGAATGATTTTATATATTGGGACAATTCAGACTGCATTTCCATACCATGGCCACTTTCCAAAGAACACATTAAAGAAAATCATCACCACTATTGTTGTTATTCATAGTCAAACAGTGGACAATGCCAGGACTTTGTTGTCTAACTTGACTAATTAACTTGTGCTAATATATTATTTTAATTGACAGTCAATCAGAAACAAGCAATAATGCATGACTTTTTATCTCGGGATATAATAAAATAATTGACGAGGTATTGGCAAGGCTGCGTTCCAGAGTGGGCGAGCTGGTCTGAGCGGTTTACTGTGGAAAGGACTGCTGCTCTGGACTGGATGTAGTTTGTAGCAGCTTTAACAAGAGCTTTAAGTGCTTTTTTCATTTGGATGTTTTTCAGCTGAAGCACATGTTGATAATCAACCTTTATTTCCATGATGTAAACTGTTCCTCTAGGACTGCATTCAGACAGGGACAGGAAAAGATGTCAACACTGTGGCGTAGTTATGTCTTCCCATGGTCATCTAAACTGAAGTCATGGATTGACAGTTGTCCGTTCAAGGTCGGACTTTCTGTTCCTGTTTGAATGTATCATAGTTTGAGTGACAGCTGTCTGAACCAGTGTTTCTGACCTAATGTTATTCATCTGCTGTGGGGGATATTAACATCTTTGATAATATGTCATTATAACCATATTTAGCCATTGCTATCAGCAAATGCTGATGAATTCATTACTGGAAATGAGTATGTTTCCCTATGCAAAAATATACCATTAATAAACAAGCTATACCACAACTCAGCCAACAGATCTGTTTGTTCATTTCATATCTGCTCCTATCACGGTGAACGTGTTGACTTTCCTGCACTCTCAACCTGCGATCAGGCAGAAAGCAGCCCTGCATTAAAACAACACAGATACTGTAGCTGCATTGGTGTGGGCTGTTGTTTCAGGTACAGGTGAGAGATGAAGTACGATCCAGCAACGCCGATTTGAGCAACAGATCCGTGAGTGTGAAGGTTTATCAAAAACAGACAGGATTCTACAGCTCTGCAGCAGAAACACAGATATGGATTGTTCAAGTTGCAAAGCAATCTCCCAGGAATATGAGCTTGCATGCATTCAGAAAGGCCTTTCTACATTGCAGTCTGACAACATTTGAGGCAGCTTCATTAGACTGACCTCATTCAAAAGAATAAGTAGAGCTGAAGTCAGTCTGAAGGCAGCCACACAACCTCACATTGTAACCTTTTCGTTTTCCTTTGGTAGGAGAGGTAAAAAGGACATGAGTCATGCAAGGAAAACCTAATACCAGAAGGGTTGTTAATGAGTGGAATTAGATAAATGGTGATAACTGGCATTCAAATTAAATAATAATAATTTATCATCAATGAAGTGTGTGGCAGTGAAAAGCAGAGTGACAGCTGTCGAATTTTAGAATGGATCCAATGTGGGTTGAGCACGTTGAGCACGCCATACGCACGTGTGCTGTCTGACAGGAGTACAAGATGTCTATACTGTTAAGCCTCCAATAAAACGTCCTGACAGATCTGATGTTGCTCAGCTCTCATCCTGAGGACTGCAGCGATACTCCAAGTGATTATACTGTAATACTTGGAATCTGTAACAGCTTTCCAGTCTGACGGTTGGATAAAGAAAATCACAAAACATAAGTTATGACTATAACTATGGATCTATGAGACTGAACGATAACTGTCATCATTTGCTCGAGACCTTATACAAACAAAGCCATGTAAGTGACTTCGGGCTTGGCTCGCCATCTGTAAGAGCATCTGGTGAGCATGCCTTCTCGTGCCTGGAATGCCTCAGCCCGTTCTCAGCGACCAGAGATGGTGATGGTCATCATTTGCTTTCATAGATCCACAGTTATAGTCATAACTTTCTCATCTACTTAATCATCTATTTTGACTTCACTCAGACCGTTATCACAGGCTTCACCTTGTGATGACTAGTGCCATCAGAGTCATGAGGAACTGTGACATGAGACAAAATCAAGAAAATATGCATGGAGCACTCTATGATGATGATGCACGGGTCTCTGCCAGAGGTACTCCCCTCAAAGCAGCCCAGAATGTATGCTGCCCCATTCTCCACCCCCTGGAACATACTGCTCTGAGGGGAAGGCCCACAGCAAGAGCTTCCTGCGTCACCTGGAGCTTCACACGCCTGTACCAATTTGGATGGAGATTGAAGGAGTTCAGCCACCTCTGCAGTGGCTGAGCCCTAAAGGTAAATTTCCATTTTCACATCAAATGAAATGCAATATGTTTCTGGTTCTATTGAACATTTAAAAATATATTTTCTTATCCCAAATTGTATTTGATAATTTGATATTATATCTGTAAAATATGTCCATAGCATCCCAAATTCTGTACATTGTCTATAGCTTCCCATTTGTACCTCATGTTTAGAATACATAGATAACCACGGTACACACTGTTAATTGTTTGCACTTGCTGTATATTGCACTTCTGGTTACATACCAAACTACATTTTGTTACGCTGTAGATGTACATGTGTAATGACAAAGTTGAATCTAATCTAATCTATTTAATTGTGTACATAGGTTTTGGAATTTTTTTCACTCAAAAACAAAAAAACGTGATGTTTTATTTTTCTATATTTTTAGATAAAATAGCATACATTCCTCTTCTTACAGCCTCGTCTTACCTATGCCTTACCCACTGTTTGTTCTGTCACATGTCTATCAGATCTCCTGCTGTGTTTTGCTTTTTTGAAATTTTAAATTATACTGTGGATCTGTGTTAAAGCGGCGTAAACTCTACAATTGTTCCCACATCCAATTTCTACCAACGCAGTTACACACATGTGGATTCCACTCCCGCTCGGTAGGTGGCGGTAAGGGGCTTTACGTTGCCAAACGCCATTAACGACAGAAAGAAGATCAACGTTCTGTTTCCTGAGCGATTCTGTTGGCGGCTGAAAAGCGCCAAATCAAAAATACCGAGGAAACAACAATCAGAGTGTCAAGGAAGCCAACGCACCTGAGCATTAACGGCAACTCCACACATTTTAGCCTTTAACGTTAAAGGCTTCACTGACGTGTCGGTTTGCTACGCCAGTGAGACACTCGTTTGTGTTAATAAAAACATGGAGGAACTCTTCAGCAAAGTATTACAAGTGATGGTGAGGTGCAGGGACTGTGAAGAAAGGTAAGACTGCGGACGTTGACGTGAGATTAGCTAGGTCAAACAAAGCAGTGACACCTGGAGCTGAAGCACCTATATGATTTAGTTCAGTGCGTTAAAGTTAAATAATTAAATGCATTGTCCAAGAAGCCTATAAATAAAATATTTTTGTTGACCATGAAATATGAATGTACCAGTTTAGTGTCACGTGTGCATTTTGACTTGATAGTTGGTTGTGAGTCCCAGTGTGACATGATATTCATTAAATTAACCAATTAGTCAGGTTGACATGTTATGTCTTTCTACTGCACATATTTCTCAATTATTCTCCTCTTTTCTGATCCCACTGCAAAACTTTAAAAACTGACAAGCTGAACATTTCTGAAGCACCAGTGACGTGTAAGGCTTCTGACGTCATCAGGCACGTAGGGAGTAGTCATCATTTTTGGCACAAGCTGTAATGTATTGAAACAGTGCACTTCCCAGGAGAGTTTCGGCATCATCATGTTTCAGCTGTAGACCAGGGCCCTGTCCTTCATACTGCGATAACTGAATTACCCAGTTTAGAATCTTGACGATTTGACACGATTCTGGGTCTTTTGGTTCTTCTAAGATGGTTTAAAGTTAATCTGGCACCATGAATGTGGAAAATGTGGGGTGCTCAAACTGTCAGGCATTATAACATTAGTAATTTTACCTTTTTTTGAACAAAGTGTATGCCAAGGAGTGTTTGTGGCAAATGTAGCTTTTAATTCATTACCAAGAAAACTCTGTATTTGCCTGTCACGTTTCACTCTGCGGGGTGTGTTGCCTGTTCCCATAAAGCATTTGGGTCCCATCAAATCTAAATTCTGAAGTTCACAGACACTGTCGTTTCTCACGATCCCCTTTGTCCACCCTTTCAGCCCAAGCACAAGCCCAAGAGAGGGGCGATATTGGCTTGAGCTCGCTAAAAGAAACCTACAAAATATGATAATTGTGAACCTGAGGACTGGCGTTTTTGTCACAGCACCTATTTGTCTGGCTTTAGACAGGAGGAAATGATGGAAAGCATTTTGGCAAATACCTGGGAACATGCAGCTGCACACAACCTAGCCTGACACCAGCAGAACAGGATGCTGCGTGACCTCACTAAACCTGAAAAGTTCCAAACAGTCCACGAAATTGTAGATTTTATGTCAAACGAAACAAGTTGAAAAGCTGTGTCTACCTCTCGTCTACTCACAGATCTTTCTCAGGCTTCATCGCCTGAAAGCTTACCTCTGTAGCACACTCAGATTAACTCGTATGACATTGCTGCATGTACAGTCTGCCTAAGAAGATGGTTCTATTTTAACTACTGCTGCCGTGCAATAATTGCTCATGCTGACTTGTTTATTATACACTGCTCAAAAAAATTAAAGGAACTCTTTGAAAACACATCAGATCTCAATGGGAAACAAATCATGCTGAATATCTATACTGATATGGACTGGGTAATGTGTTAGGAATGAAAGGATGCCACATCGTTTCATGGAAATGAAAATTATCAACCTACATGGATGGTGTCCTGGGGTATCTCCTCCCAGATCTGGACCAGGGCATCACTGAGCACCTGGACAGTCTGAGGTGCAACCTGGCGGCGTCGGATGGACCAAAACATAATGTCCCAGAGGTGTTATAGGGAAAACAGTCTGAAAAGATGAGGAGGGGAAAAAATATCTTGGTGGCCTCCACCTGTAAAACCATTCCTGTTTTGGGGGTCATCTCATTGTTGCCCTCTAGTGCACCTGTTGCTAATTTAATTAACACCAAAGCAGCTGAAACTGATTAACTACCCTTCTACTACTTAACTGACCAGATCAATATCCCAGAAGTTAAATTGACTTGATTCTATGCTCTGCTTAAAAAGTGTTCCTTTGATTCTTTTGAGCAGTGTATTATACAACAGATTTCTGGGCATTTAGAGGTTTGATGGCTTTGGACTGTATTGCACTGCACTTCCATTAAGTATTCTAGCATATATTTGTCTGTGTTGGCGCTTGCTATACTGTTAACAGTGTTCTTGATGTGTGGGATTACTTTGGCTGCTTCTTTGTGATATTTCTTCAGATTGGCACTTTTGTTTACCACCATATAGAATATTCTATATCTATAAATATAAAGTTGCTATGTAAAGTATCCTAGGCATCCTGACTAGTAACAAAAACAAACAATAAAAACCCTGAGCTTTGTGCAGCATTTTGTATGACATCAATAAGCAAGTTGGCAACATTTTCAGCACCCCTGACTCCAATCACCTTCCAGCATCACAGTCTGGACCTGCTGTCAGAGCAACACATCCTTAAGGCCAAACCTGCGCCAGTGCAGGCCCATTGACGGTTAGCTGATTTACGAACAAGAGGTTTTAGGATGCTTTAGAGGTAGCCGCTCAAGTGCTATCGGCTTCTCATTCGTGGGAATAATTGCTCTTCAACTTATAAAGAAGGTGGTAGTGCCAGATAATCTACTTTATTACAAACCATGTTAACATGTTACAATTAATGACATTATCATGAAATTATAAGTGTGTGACTGTTTGAGCTCCCAATAATATCTTTCTATTGGCTGAGATTACATAAGAAAATCTGTTTGAAGCCAATTTATCAGTTTAAATGGTTTAATTTCACAGGAAAGCAAATGTCCGTGTCACCATTGAGCTTCAGTTGACAACAAGTCCAGTACACAAAAGGGTGAGTAGGAGTTCGGCATAAGCAATTTAAATCATGCTCTGTGTAGTTTTATAGTTGTCAGCTAACTGGAAAATAAAATAGCCAGATCTCAAACTTGTGTTGTTTTTGTTTGTATTAGGATCTTCTAGTAAAACTAACAGATGATATAGATCCATATTTTCTCTTCAACCTGTCTATATCAGAAGAAGATTTCCAAAGGTAAGTATTGATACAGTTATACTTTACAATACGCAGTGTTTGAATGTACGGTGTCATGATCAAGATTTTCTTAGCTCTCAGTGCTGTTTGCTGTCTTTGTTTGTGCAGTTTGAAAGTCCAGCAGGGGCTTCTGATAGACTTTGCATCATTTCCTCAGAAGTTAATTGACCTGCTGAAGCTGTGCTATTCTGAGCAAGAGTCAGACAACCCAAGGTACGCAGAAATCAAACCCCCACACAGCATCACACTGTTCAACTAAATAAATTCAGCTTCACATTATATATGGAAACAACACACAACTGTTTATTGTCTTTTTCCACAGGTTTCTTCTCCACTTGTCATGTCCATCTCCACTGCTCGAAGGCCCCGCCAGCTTCAGCGTTGTAGAGACAAATGCATTCAAACACCTGAACCACTTGTCTTTACGGCTGACTCAAGGCTCTGACAAAGAGGTTATGGGTTATCTGGCAGTGTGTCTGTCCTCTCTGAAGGTAGGCTCATTCAGCAGAATTTATCCTAACACTGTCTGGCCTTTTGAATAGAGCTTTGAATTGTAAAACGTGTATCTGGATAAACTGAGGTTTGTCTTGTAGAGTTCTGCAAAGGGAGATGTTCCAAACATTCCCAAGAGTGTTTGTTGAATTGGTTGACTGTACACACTGTGGTTCACACTGCTTGTGTATTTCAGCCAGTTGAGCTCAGTTAATTAATATTCTTGTACTGTTCTACTTCTTAAGAGGTCATAGCAAAATAACAAATAAATAGATCAGGAGAGGGAATGTCTTATTTTATAATCTACACATTTTCAGAGCTCCTAGCTGATAAGCCTAAAAGTAATTGTTTCGTGGGATTATTTTATCAAAGTCAAAATCATTATGTTTTCACAGAGCCAGTTGTTTCCCTAAGCCATGTTAATAAAGACATGTCAACGTTTCAGGCAGAAAAGCAGGCCCTAGAGGTGACGCTTAAGAAGACTGAAGATGATCTGTCCAGGCAGCTGACTTATGCTCAACAGGTGTGCTTTTTTTGTTGGACTTTGTGTTTAGAACCCTATTTTAATCACGCAAGTGCAACAACCAGAGCAAATTGGTCGGATTGACTGGACTGTTTGGTCATCCCCAAGCAGTGCATGAAGGTGCCGCAACACGACATCTAAAAGGTGCTCGGTGAGGTGGAAAATACTTATCTCACGGTGCTGACACCTAAACCAATCGCAGTGGAGCATGGCGACAATAGTTCAACCAATGGAGAAACAGCTTCTTCAGGGAATAGTATTGTTTGGATGGAGCTGAGCGGCACGACTTCGCAAATCTTTCCAGTGGAGGCTTTTACAGCTGAGTTTATGCTTGTGGAGAGATTGAAAGACTGATCATGTCACGCTAATGTTGCTAGTTTTATATTGCAACACTGTGGTTACTGTGATTATAGCTATATGCATTTCAAGATCAAAATATGAAAAGCCAGTTTTACCAGAAAGGTTGGAAAGGAGGCAATAATGCACAGGATCAGTGAGCCCCGGTAATCCAACGTTTCCCACATAAACAGACAGAACACTGAGTTATAACCAACCACTCTAGTGTCTGCAGAGGTGTGTGTGATTATTCTGCAGCAGCCTGGAAGCATGTGGTTTACTCAATGTAAAACAGTTGGACAGCAGTGTGTAATGACACTGTGCGCCAGCGGTGCCACAAATCAGAGGCTGCAGATATATCCACATACCTGCCTTTCTGCCTTCGGGTCCCTGCAGGGATTTAATTATTTCAAAATATTTATTAAATTTTTGCAACATAAGTCAGCAAACAAACAACCAATCCATGTCACATTGTGTGTTGTGCCACGCATGCATATACCGAACAAACATCAAAAGTTGAAGGAAAAAGACATATAAGAAACCTCAATCTAGATGTGCCCCATTTTCATTTTCTAATTATGGTGGTCTGCGTATCGGGGTCATGTCAGAAGGTGGGATCAATAATGAGAACATACATTTGAAAGGGTGTTTTAAAACCACTTTCAGTGAAGTTTTACCTAGCTGCTGCTGGCCAGATGAAGCTTTAAAGCACTCTACTGTAGATTACAGCCTGGTATTAAATCTATATTACATACTTTTGCAAGGAGTTAATTCCCAAGCATTCTTCCGGCTGCAGGGATTTAATGAACTGAAGGAGAATGTTTTCAATCTGTATAAAGCAGCTGGGGACACCAGACACTGTGACAATCTATTCCCTATTTATTTATAGTTTGATGCAGATTGCTTTAACATCCGTCCTGGCCCCGGATAAGCGGAGGAAAATGGATGGATGGATGGATGCTTTAACATCCTAACACAGCTGAGAGCTCATTTCTGTTGTCATTAAGACTCTAATCATGTTTTGGCACTACTGATGTCACAAGATGGTTCAGTACTTCGGTATCAGGAAATTCAAAACAATACCATGTACGCTCAATATACTGAGTAAACCATGTTGTAATAAAAATATAATATACACACACATATACACAGATATAAACAGTTTTTTGTAAAGTGAACTATGGCTGTCATCGTAGTGGGTAAAAACATAACCAAACTTATGTTGCCTTTCACAGACTTTGTCTGAGAAGACTAAAGAGTTGGACAAACTGCGGTCCGAGTGGACGAGTCAGACCAGCTGTCAGTCCAGCCGCCATTCTCAGGAGTTGCAGTCAGAGAGAGAGAAGGCTGTAGAGGTAAGACTCCTCCTGCATTGGACTATGTTTCTGATGTGGATGTTTAAAATTATAAAAATCAAACAACACAAAAAAATCTATTAGGTTCAGATTGAAAAAAATGGGCTTGATTCTCAGAGATAAGCTCTTATTTGAGTCACCACCTCATAGCTCTGAGGTTCTGCCAGATGTAGTATATTTAGTGGTTTGTTGTGGATCAGTCATTTGTTTTGAACAAACCAAGTTTATGGATCAACGGCAAAGAGGTGGATTATGTTTATTTGGTCTGTCTTTCAGTTACAGAGCAGGCTTCAGCAGCAGGCTGAGCAGCTCCGGCAGGAGCTGGAGAGCGCTCATATGAAGAGCAGCCAGCAGCTTCATAGCAGACTGACTGAGCTGGAGGCCTCCAGCAGAGAGCTGACAGAGAAGAAATACAAGAATGAGTCTGTCATCAGAGACCTGAAGATTAAACTAGTGGGTGCAGAGGAGGTAAGTGAATGAGGAGGCCATATGAGGACTCCCTGGGCCCAGACTACTGGAATTTAAAACCTGCAATAACAAGCATCGACAACATTGACATATCATTACCTTTTTAGTTGATGTGGTGAACTTATCGCAAAACAATTACTTATTTAAGCATCCAGCAGTTACAAAACAACATTCATTTAGAGTGCTGTTTCTGGCAACCTGATGAAAGTCAAGTATTCTCTCTTTTAGCTCTGTTTTTGGTCTTTCCTGAGGGAAATATTTGGCTCTGTAGCTGCTAAATGCTCCATAATGTTCACCAACTAGTATCGAGCTATGTCTGTCTGCCATTTGTTGCTGAGCAGGTAGTGCACAGTTGGTTTTTAGAGGGTTATTTTTTATTTTTTCACATGAAAACACCTGCCTGCTGTGGCCAAAAAAAAATATGAGAGCACTGTAAGTGAACCAGAAAGGTAAAGTTGTGAGCCGGACAGCTAAACAATTAGCTGAAACTCACTATATAACTAAAGGCGAGGGGAGATGCAGATTCTGTGATAATTCTCTGTAGGTTCAATATGGGCTCTGGTTATGTGTTCACACTCTAACTACAAGAACAGAGAATGTAGTTCATCCCGCACTACTTAGACTACACTCCATCTGTCTAGCAGAGACACATCATATGGTGCTCTTTATGTCTCAGATACTCACAGGGTCACCTACTCCCTTACTTTGTTGTGGACGTACACACACACACACACGCCCTGTGAAAACAATTACTTCCCATGAATCTCTATATGTTGTTATCTGTGTTTGAAAATGCTAAATTCTGAACATTCTAGTGCAGTATATGAGAGTAAAATTAATAAAAAGAGCAGACACTGGCCATCACTGACAGGCTGAATGCCACTTATTGGGGTATGTGTTTAATAACAGTACAGACTATCAACACCTCTGAGTGAGTGAAATGAAGCTGCTGTACTTGCTATTCTGTTCGTGTGTCCAACTCTATAGATGATAATGATCATTTTAAAAAATGATTATTGACGACTACATCTCTTATGAGTATAGGAGTGCCAGCGTTCGAAGCAGCAGGTCCTGTCTCTCAGGAGGGAGAACAGCACTCTGGACACAGAGGTCCATGAGAAGGAGCGCCTGGTGAGCCAGCTGCAGATGAGAGTGGCTGTTCTGGAACAGGAGATCAAAGATAAAGATCAGCTCATGCGCCGCACTAAAGAGGTACTGGAAGCCACTCAGCAGCAAAGGGTAAGTTCTGCAATGTCAAATGTGTGTTTAGTCCACAAAAATTATTAAACATTTTCATGAGATTTGTTGAGGGTAAGAAAAATATAGAATAACACCAGACTTCTCCTTCTTTAAGTAGCTTCTCTGTCTAATCCTGTTTATATATTTGAACCTATGTTTTTTGTTTTCTAGAAATCAGTGGAAGAAAATTCTGAAAGTAAAGAACTTCAGATTAGAAAACTTGAAGCAACTGTGAAATCACTGTCTGAGGAGCTGATAAAGGTTTGTGAAGCTGCATGCAGGCTGTCCATCTGCTACTATAGTTTAACCCAAAAAGTGAACATATAAAGGAATAGCTCAATGACCTCAGTTCCTTTAGTCATTGAGTAACTGTTGGCCAATTAATATCCATCTCCCCGTGTCCATTCAAACTTACTTTTTAGTGTTGTCCTGTATTAGCCAAACATCCTGAAGGAGAAAACAGTCCATACTTGTATATCTAGAGACATTATATACACACACTCAGTCACCAGTTTATTAGGTACACTAGGTAAAACTAAGGCAGTCTAATACAACAGTCTTGCAACATATTTTACTTTCATGAAGGTTCTAATGTTCAGTTTTTTAAAAGGTTTGAGGTGTTAATTCTGCTGCATAGGGTGGCTGTGGCTCAGGAGGTAGAGCAGGTTGTCCATTAATCCCAGGGTTGGCGGTTTAATCCTCATCCTCCTGTCCACATGTCGAAGTGTCCTTGGGCAAGACACTGAACCCCAAGTTGCTCCTGATGGAGGCCAGCACTTTGCATGGCAGCTATGTGTGTGTGAATGGGTGAATCTGTAAAAGCACTTTGAGCAATGTTGAAAAGTGCTATATAAGGGAAGTCCATTTACCATTTCTGTTGTTTACTGTAGGCTACCCTGAGTGATGTAAATGGGATGAACAAAGTAATAGAAACACCTTTTGTTGTACCTAATAAACTAGCATCCAAGTGGATAACTGCATTTTATCTTGTTTTTTTTTTTCTTTCAGGCTAATGGTATCATTAAGAAGCTGCAGGGGGAGGTTCGAGGACTAGTTGGAAAAATAAAAGTCAAAAACACTGTGACTGTGTCACAGGAGAAGGTCCTCCAGGACACATCAGAAAAACTTCAGAACGTTGAAAAGGATCTACAGAGCGCTCAGCTTCACCTCGTCACCAAGGATGAGCAGGTGGCCTTCATATCATGGAAACTGCATTTAACAGTGTTTAGGCATTTCTTAATCCCTTAATAACGATGTAAAGCAGCAGCAGCATGGACTCTGTAAATGTTTGGCTCCTTATATGTACAGATCTCACCACATGTCAATAGATTTAATATTTTTTATTGCAAGTGTAGATTACAGTGAGGATTACTGTGTAAGGTGTGTTGAAGTGTAAACACCTGAGCCCAGCTGAGCAGCTTGTGTAAAGAACACATGTCGCAGTTACAATTAAGCATACTGCTTTCACACATAGTCTCAAAAGCTGGGACAGTGATAGGCTGCTACTCATTGCAGCCAGGCGCAGCCTACTGACCTGAAGAGACTGACCTGAAGGTACCAATTTTTCCACCTCTGTCTCTCCACCTGGTTCTGACACCCCATTAATTTATTTTCAGAGAATAAGGACCCATCTTCTTGCTGTTTTGTCTTGCTGATTGTGTTGCGACCTTTGTTTCTTTGTCGATAATTGTAGCAGTAAACTGCATCTCGCTTTATAACTTTCACGCTGTCTGGCTCGCGTCTGACGTTCAGTTTCTGTTCACGTGAAGACCGGCAGACTATAGTGAATATGCTTGTTTTCTTTGCAACAAAATTAAGACAGGCTGTAGCTCCCGCCGGTGATAGAAACGAGGCAGGACGAGTTCGTAATTAAAAACGGGGTTTATTCCATGTCAGACCAACCTGTGAAAACTAGGTTGAGAGAGAAAAGTAAATAAAGTACATGAAAAGCAATAAAGTACATGAAAAAACAGTAAAGGTGAGAATTGTAGGTTTGCCTTATAACTTGCTGTGGTAACATAACAAGCTAACAGTACGTACCTTGCATTTCTAATTATCTTACACATTTAAAATAACAGACATAACAACCATAGCTTGTACTGTATGCTAGTTGTTGGCTTCCTTGCTTTTGGCCAACAACTGAGAAACATTACTTTACAACACAGAGCTGAATAAACACTTGAACATACCTCGTAGGCTGCTGATAACTTAAGAGGGGCTGAAACTTCGTCTTCTCTTCTACTTCTATGTTAGCGTTTATCTCTGAATGTTTAAGGCTCTACCTGCGGTTCGAGTGCTCCTTTCTTCGCTTGTGACTAACAGGCTCAGTAGTGCTTCCTTTTATTGGGCCCTACTGAAGCTAGAACAGCAGCCATAGGCTTCGCCCTCGGAAATGACTGTAAAGGCAACTGGAACTGAACTCCGACATGGGAGGCAGTTACACAGGCATTCAGACCAA
Organism: Gadopsis bispinosus; assembly: GCA_036024995.1. Taxonomy (NCBI): domain Eukaryota; kingdom Metazoa; phylum Chordata; class Actinopteri; order Centrarchiformes; family Percichthyidae; genus Gadopsis; species Gadopsis bispinosus. The sequence goes on along the minus strand of JAVQJV010061138.1, from coordinate 8,869 downwards.
GACTGAACTTTAAAAAAAAAAAAATTAAAGGCCTTATTGTTATTTTTAATATTCTAAAACATTTATCACGGTAATGACGGTATTGCAAAACCCATGTTGTGGCAGAATGTGACATCGGTGACGGTGAAGAAACCGGTATACCGCCCACCCCTACTGTCCAGCAGTCAGTCTGCTCGCATCAGCAGCAGAGGGCGCTCAGTGTGAAAGAGCCTTTGTAAACAGTATGGTCCAAGGGCTTTAGGTAACCATTACTCAGTCCACCAGCATGTAAAGTTATTCAGGTATTGGCATCAGCCACCTCAGATATCGTCAGCCCTGAAATTCCAAATGGGTGCAACAGTAAAGAAATACCGAATAATACTAATAATCTGGTTCCAGTTCCTCAAATGGGGGGATGGGCTACTTTTCTCTGTGTAATTATCATTGTAAATTGAATAGCTTTGTCATTTTTCACTCAATGTCCAACTGAAATGAAATTGCATGTTTTATTTGTCTGCTCTGTTAATCACTTGTCCTGTGATTTACAGATCACAAAAGGGAGAAATTTATATTTTATATAGTTTGGTTTTATGATGGCACCCCATAATCTTTACATTAACTTGTCAGAATACTTTTAGTTCTCGACCTGCGTAGACAGAGATGTTTTCCATACTTCTAATCAAATGGCTTCATTTTAGACTGTATTTTCCATTAAACAGGAATCTCAGCATTCTGTCATAGACGCAGACGATCATGCTGACTAACTGCTACACAACACAAAAACCACAGACTTCTAACAGCAGCCCACATTAGGTTTCCTGCTTTCTTTCTCTAACTTACAAACATGAACATGAGCCACAAAACAAACATTTGCCAGGTTAGGCACCGCTAACATCAGTTTGCAGGCCAGGTACAGTAGTATATTAGGTTAATTAATAGAAAGGAAATGCTTTGATATGAACTTATTGTCAATATAATTTGTATGTTACAGGTTTCAAATCTGAAGGAGCAGTTGGAGACGACAGTACAGAAGCTAAATGAAAGCAGAGAGGTGTTAAAAACAAATGAGAATGGTAAGGATCATTTCAATTGTTTTCACAAAATAAGCCAAATGTCTCAGTCCATCAGTGTTTAACAGGTTTAGAACACAAAAGAAATACTCTGCTTGGAATAATAATGTGCCATAGTAAAGTTCAATTACCTCATTAGAAAAATCTTAAAATGGCATCTCCTCCTTTACCCTAATTTAAAATCCAGGTCAAATATCTCAGTCCAGTAACAAGAAACAAATAAACAGTTTTAGAGTGCAGGCAGACTTTAATGCTGTCACATTAATGTTATCAGCTGGATATCTCCCTGGAAATATCTGATCAGAGAAATGCTGCCTCTTATCCAGCCCGTGAACTCAAGTCACACATGGAAGTAATTCTATAATTTCATGGGACCTTTGATCGCATTAAAACAGCAGCATCTTGATGCCTGTCGACGCTTCAGGATAATCCACTATCCATTTCCCAGTGTTGGCGCTCATAAGTGCTCCTCAAAAGCAGCATTTTTATAACCTTTACTCCCCACATTGACGCATACTGGCTGCCATACCCTGACAACTATTTCTGTAGAGCAATGTGTGCTGCACTGACCATGCCATGTCGGTGCCAGCTTTCAATGCCTGATGCTAAAGATGCATTTTGGTCAGTATTAAAAGGACTGTAGGTTTGATACCCAGCCTTAACCCCAATACCAATTAAGTTTGTGATACCCACAACTTTGAAAATTGATATTTAAAAAAATTAACAGCAACATACCACCACCATACTTGGCAGAAACAGAGTCTACATTATTCTGGATAATCCACAAACTTCACCTTCAGTAGTTCTCACGTGGATTATTTCCTGAAGATAAAGTAGTTCCAATGAAAACTATTGGTAAGAAGCATTTAACCAGCTCATGCATGCACCTGTTGTATTATATTTAAATGGCTATAAGACTGAAATTGGATGTAAGGCTGAATCAGTGGTGAGTTCCCGTCAGTAGAAAGACAAGATCGTTTCAAAAGAACTAGGTATTTCAAAACTGAGTTGCAATGCCTGAATAACTCCCAACATTAAATATCACACTAATAAATGATCATCGAAAAATACGAGGATCAAATTGCCATGCCGGTTTTGCAAGTTTGCAAACACCACTCTCATCTTCTGTTGTATTTTTCTTTTACCACAGTTATAAATTGGCTTAACAAGCAGCTAAATGAAAAGCAGCTGTCCAGGAAGCCACAGTCTCCTGAATCTTTGGAGATACCTTCAGGTTTACCTACAACAACAGGACTGAGGGTAGGAGGTTCCTCCTGGCTTTGCTTTGACATTAACGCTCAGTTGGCTGTAACCTTCCCACACACTATTGTAAACATTGACAGTACTATTATGCTTTACACCAACTACAGAATGCAGCTGTCTTTAAGATATTACATACAGTTGTACACCTTTCACCAACTATTACGTCTGATGCCAGTTACAGATATCAGTGTATTTTTACAGGCACAGTTTTATCCTCAGACAGGCAAACCTGCTGTATCTCCTGTGACAGCTGACAGCGCACCTGCTGAACAGCGAGCAGTGCATCCAGCTAACAGACAGATGTGAGTTTGAATAATGGCTTTCTTCCAACTATATTCTCTGAATGTCTTCCACACAGCATGTGTAGGTGTGTAGAATATTGTTGTCAAGCCTTACTGTTAGGATGCACAGTAAGTACGAGAACTGAAAGATACGCATTTGATTTTAATTGTGTTTTTCAACCTCGTGTTTTCTCCATGTCCTCAGCGGAGACTATGCAGGTCTGGACTCCAAGTATTTTGAGAGAAGAGATGATAGCATCCCAATCTACGGCCTATCGTCCAATGTGCTTCACAGAGGTAACACCGCTCATCGTTTAGAGCATCACAAGTTTCAGAATATTCAGCATAAACACTAAATACTATACATTTTTTGTTTTGTTTGTTCCAGAGTTCCCTCAGCGAACAAAGCCCTCCGTAGCGTCTGCTTACTTTTCTGCATGAAGCAGAAGAAGCTAGATTTAACGACCAGCATACAGAACGCCATTGATTCCAGCTCCAGTCCCACTTTATGTCTTCAGCTCCTGAAAAAAACTGCTTCTCACCTGCTGTGTTAAATTAACTTGTTTTTAAATAGCAATTGTTGCTAATTTAATTAGTGTGCTAGTGGTCTTCGTGTCTATCTTCTAATTTGTGGTTCAATTAAATGCTGTTTCTTACAGTGGATGCCAGTTATCATGGGGAATTTATTAATGTCTTCAAATTTAAATCTTAGTACAGTAAATGTTTGCCATCCTTAAGTGTTCATCTTGTGTTTTTATTTTCTGTTGTATTTCAGTTATGATGTCATATTTAATAAACGGCTTTTCCATCCTAATTGGTATTCACAGTAATTTCAGGATATCCACTGGTTTGAGGTTTTGATTTAATTTTTTTAGCCTCACTTTAAGCCACCATCAAACATTAAAAATGTGTAAATTGGAAATATTGGCCGTGTTCAATGTTTGCCAAGTTTACCATTTCATTCTGCAGTTAAAAGGCAGTTTTTCCTTGCCACTGTCACCTAATGCTGCTCATGGTGTAATTGTTTGGTCTATACATATAGAGTTGGTCTAGACTTGCTCTATATTAACAAGTGCTATGAGATAACTTTGTTATGATATAGCGCTATATAAATAAAATTTAATTTAATTTATCTCAACTGATTTCAGTTTTATTTATACTCCCTTTGCCACTTATACAATTAAAAATAGTAATTTAAAACATGGAAATACAGTTGTTAATTTAAATGCTAATTCATCAGTTTATCATAGCTTTTTAACATTTATCCAATTGATTTAGTACAATTTAACAAACAGTTCCTCCCAGCTTTCACTCCAGACTGATGCTTAAGGAAGACTTATGTATGAGCTGATACCATCTGCATGGTAGGTCAGTGGTAGAAGTTTGCATCACAAAGATTAACACATGGTTTAATTTACATGTTCTGTAGTATGTATTAATCACTTAAACATTTCTTACATACATTAGAGACAGGTCTTCTGAACAGTAACAAACAGTCATGGTTTTGTGTGTATATCTCAGGACTTGCTTGGTTTTGGCTTGTGGTGGTGTTCAGGCTGAGGCCAGGGGCAAATGGGGTGGAGAGCTGGGTCAAAGTTGGTCGGCAATATGCGGCAGCCATGTTTCAGGGTGTGGTAGGAATTGAAGGGACACTTATGTTGCAGCCTTTCATGGCCAGGTGGGGGTCCTCCAGCGCCAGCATGGGGAGGGGGTCCTCCAGCGCCAGCATGGGGAGGGTGTCCTCCACCGCCAGCATGGGGAGGGTGTCCTTCACCATCAGCATGGCCATCAGCATGGCAATCAGCATGGCGAGAGTGCCATCCACCGTCAGCATGGCGAGAGTGTCCTCCACCGTCAGCATGGCGAGAGTGCCCTCCACTGTCACGAGAGTGTCCTCCACCGTCAGCATGGCGAGAGTGCCATCCACCGTCACGAGAGTGTCCTCCACCGTCAGCATGACGAGAGTGTCCTCTACCACCGAAACGGCGACCAGGAAAATGAGAATGCCTACATACAGGTTCTTTCTCACCAGGGCCAAGGTCAGTAGTGTTCTGAGTACAACAGAGCCAACAGAGAGTAGGTTGAGTATGTTGTGTATCTTTGCAAGTAAAACATGTATATAACTGCAGCTTTATAGTAGTATAACAAGACACCCCACAATAAGAACTGGAGTTTTGGAGAGACAACTGTATCAAGTGTTAGGTAAACATATACGTTTAGAATGTGGACTCACCAATGGGAGATATAAGTCACACTCAAAAGACTGGAGTCCGTTCGTGCTGCAATACGATGAACGGCAGAGCGCGTGATGCTTTAGCGAGAGAAGACAGGGAGACAATGAGAGCATCCAAAGTTGTATTGTTACCATCCTCTAACACAATGGACTGCCTGACTTTGATCCAGGAATGTCACACCACTGTACAGACCCCAACCATTAAACAGTATTTGTGATTTTAACACGGAATCAGATGACTTCCTGTCATTTGAAAAGGAAGTTGTACTGCTGATCCTGGTGAGAATCAACACAAAACTGCCACTCTAACTGGCTTTAAAGGATAAATGGTGATATTCTATATGTTCATGTCTACTCAAACCAAGTGAACCAGTGAATTGAGCCTACTAGTATTGTGTGGGTATCTACAGCCTGGTATATATTATCCCTCTGCGCCATATCACTCCATTGTTACATCAATGCTGCTGCACTAGGTGCCCCTTTACCATAAACACACACACTATAGTTTATGTTGACTCAATCCCACATACACCATCCTGCTAGCTGAAGTACTCACTAGAGCCCCAAATAGGGATTAATCTGCAGTGGAGCACAGTGGCTAGCACTTCTTAAAAATAAAAAAATATGTTTCTGGGCCAGCCTTAAAAATGTATGGCTTTAGTGGTTCCAATGGGATTGGAGCGGAGTGCCACAGACATGGTAGAGAAGTCAGAGTAGTATTGAGAGATACACATTGATGGTTTTGGTCCGGACACACCAAGCCAACTTTAAAGAACCAGAAGCAGAGTGCACTCATCAAATCCTTTAGACCTCCTCATGTCTACTGTTTAAAGTTGCATTTCAACAGAAAGTAAAACTCGACTTGCATATTATAATCTTTTTAAACGTCTGGATATATGAGTTGTGCTTACAGCTCTGTCAGGGCAGAGGGGTTTGCATGCCTCAGGAATGATTCTGGATCCCATGGGGCAATGAGTCTCCACAAGGACAAACTCGGCATAGTAGTTCATCCCTGCATTCATCACGTACTGAGAGAGGAGGAGAAGCAGACAGTAAATCAGGAATGGAAGGTAAGGTGCAGGGTTTAAAAGGATGTGAAACAGATGTGCTACTGCATGATGTCATTTTAAACAACTTATTGTGAGCTTATAATTACTGAGCCATTTGAATTCACAAATATAGATACATATGTGTGTGTGTGTGTGAGAGAGAGAGAGATTATCTGTACCCCAGACTTTATCCGCCCCACTTCCTGCAGGATGAAGTAGTGCTTGTTGGTGGTATTCTGGTTGAATTGTTTCACACCTTCATTAACAGATTTGAGACCTTCAGTGCTGTTGAGTGGGATCAGCCTGGGACAGTCAGGGCACATCATCACCATCTCCGTGCCAGTTTTTACTACACACACACACACACATACACATTCACAGTATGTGAATAATGATCCAGATCATAAATGGTAATGGACTCTTTCTTATATAGCGCTTTTCAACGGAAATGGTTCCCAAAGTGCTGTAACAGTAATCTAATCATAACAGTTTAGCATTCCATCAAAGGTATGTACTACGTCTAGTCCTAATCAAATACAACAACACATGCAGCATTGTCAGTCGACCTGAATCACAACTATCTGTTCACCAGAACATTGCTCCACAATGAAAACATTTGGGCTTTCTTCCCAGAGGCTATATAGGAAATATTGGTTCAATAACCTAATGCTGTCAGCTCAACAAAAAGATCAGATCAGCCTCCTGGAGCTATGAAAAATGAATATAGGAGTTTTTTGGTTAACATTTCTATACTCAAGTAGTAATCTGCTATAGACGTTAAAACATCTAAACAACATCTAAGCTGGCTGATTCAACCATATATTTGATGACACCTCATGAAGATCTGTTTGAAATGTTGCTCTAAGAAATTAAATTTGCAGGGCGCTATCAGTACAGAGTGCAATGTTTGTGTCCGACCTCTGCTTCAGTCACATTCGATGGGACTGGACCTGCTGTGAGCCATCAAAGGTATGTACTACATCTCTGGTCGTAGTATTGCATTAGGGTTGGGATCATGTTTTGTGTTGTGGAACTGAATGTGACTTTATGTGCACTTTTAATTTAATTTGCAATATTCTTCACTGCTGATTGAAGTGTTGTCATGGTCTGATCTCTCTCTCAAGACAGACAGTCACTCGCAATGATAAATCAGGTGTAGCGACTTCTTGTATAAATTCATAAATAATCATTAATGTAGTACATCTCTGTCTGACCTGCTATGAGATATCTCTGTTATGATATAGCACTATATACAGTAAATAAAATTGAATTAAATTGAACAGTAACTAAGGTTAGTACTGACAAAGACAGAAAGAAATGCTAGTTGCCTCACATTAACCATAGCTTATTTACCATAACCAATATCTTTCCCTAACCTTAACCATAACATGGCCAGGTGCAGATATTGTAGAAATTAAAAATTGTAAAAACATTGAAGCTTGGATGTAAAAAAAAACAAGCAAAAAATGCATTGTCTAATATGGATATTCTGATTGACGATAGGGTTGGATACATAACAGAAGAGAAGCCCACCTTGTCGTGTGACACACTCATATTTGGTGACGTTGGCGTCACTATCTTTTACAGTCATCATTACAGTGCAGTTGGCCATCACCTCCTACAGGCAGAGACGAAGAGGACATGTTACAGTAGATGTCTCACCCATTACAGAAAAGATGTCAGAATCGGTATGTCAACTTTCTGGCTGTAGATGAATGTGACAGGCTAATAAAGGGCAACTGGATAAAAACCAATGTTTGATTAGCATTTACCTGCTCTGCCTGTGTGCGCAGATCACAGTCCTCAAAGTGTTTGGGGTTGACAACATGGCATTTTGTCTCCAGAAGGTCCAATTGCAACTCAGTGTTGCAGCCATTGTCAACCTGGAAAGAAAGTAAGAGTTTTTAATGTCCCTACACCCAAGGACATAACATTGGTTTGAAAAGTGTCTCTGTATTTCTACATGCCTTTATCATATTCCCCACTTCTTAAAAGCAACATATTATGATTAAGATGTCTATCATGCCATAGAATGAATACAATGGTGGCATTGCAATGTTAGTTATTTTTAAAAAAGGGAGTAAAAATTGACTTTCATGTACTGTGAGAAGGCATAATCACAATAAATATACTGGACAAAAGTTAGCATGTGATCTTGATAGAACTATCGACAGTGTGTGACTTACAGTATATTCCTAATTGAATGCCACATGTGATGATCAGTACGGTTCTTGGTTGAACATGCAGACCCTAACCCTAACCCTAAGAGTGTTTTCTGATGTGAATTTACCACTTTTCTGGCAGAATGATTAAACTAAGCATGGGTTCAGTGTCTCACTCTGTGATTAACCCACTTTTCCTCCTGAGCCACAGCCACCCCATATGCTCATTTCCCATACCTTTTCCACTTTGAAGCCTCGCGTCTCATTGAGTCTGAACTTGTAGCCGTGGTCATGGTGCTCAATGATGTGATGCATTGCCAGACGTGCCGCTGCAGCACCGCTATCCTCACTGCATGTTACCTGCTCCAGATCTGGAACAGCATGGCAAAGCAACACCGCTGCGGACAGCAGCACCAGGATGGGTAATTCCTTCATGGTGCAGAGAGACAGAGCAGACTGATGCCGCCAGGCACATTATATAGACATGGACAGGTTAACGGACTAGAAAGGGAAGGAGAGAGAGAGGGGCAAACAGGAGGAGAGGTAAAGTTCGAGGTCCTGATCGAGGCAGATGACCGCCCACCCAGAACCTGGTTCTGCTCGAGGTTTCTGCCTGTTAAAAGGAATTTTTCCTGCCATTGTCTCCTAGTGCTGCTCATGGTGGGAACTGATGGGTCTCTGTAAATAAAGAGTCGGTCTTGACCTGCTTTATATGAAAGACTGCCCTGAAGTAACGTTGTTATTTATAACTTAACTATCTAGGCCTAGTGTCTAGGCCTACTATATGGTTGGCTTACTGGTGTATGCAATGAAGTGCCTTTGAACGATGATT